>CAUYQV010017726.1:0-31801 GCA_963574575.1 Galagoides demidoff
GTGGAAACAACTTAAGGATTGTATTAACAAGCTATGATATATGTATATCATGGAATCCTATTCAGCCCTTAAAAAAGATGGAGACTTTACATCTTTTGTATTAACCTGGATTGAGTTGGAACACATTCTTCTAAGTAAAGCGTTACAAGAATGGAAAAAAAAAAAAAAGAAATAATTTATTGTTATATTAGTAGATATACTTATTTGTTAACACATTAACTAATGAGATCTAGCAGCAGGTCTCATTAATTACTATAATTTCAAAGCAGCAATGAACTTAATGACATTTACAAGTATCTGCCACAACTGTAAGAGATCTGAAAATATCTATGATTTCTACTGGTAAGAAAGTCACAGAGTGAGCTAACACTACTATTGTCCATTATCTGAATTAATTGTCTACATGACAATTAGAGGTTAGTGAAACAAGGGTGCATTTTTTTTCCCCATTCAAATTCGTGCAGCTATTGAATTCTATGCCTGGTAATGAACTTCAACCCAGTCCCCGGCATGCTTTACCTGCTGTTGTTGCAGAGGCCTTGGCCCCTGAGGAAGAGGCTTACCTAAGATCGGCCCTACTGTGCCTGGGACCATCTCAGGGTGGTCAGGCAGGGAAGCCAAGGTGCTGGTGCTTTAGGATAATTTTGGCCCTTTGGATACAGAAGTAAATGGTGGAGACAAGGTGCCCTCCTTTGCCTAAGGCTGTACAGAATTTGTCTCCAGAAGAACTATTGGGTTCAGAAGCTTCAACAGGTTGAGTAGGCTTCTGGCTTGGTTGGTTTTCAGCAGTCTCAAACTCTGGATTTTGTTCTTTTCACCTCACTGGACAAGAATGCAATGAGATCCCTGTATAAATGCCTTGGGTCGCTGGCGGTCAGTACAGGGTTTTGTTTGTTTGTTCATTTGTCTTCTGGGCTGTGTATCAAAGGAGGAAAAAGAACAGCAGAACCTGCAGTTGCTGAGAGTGTGTGGAAACACAGCGTTTCTGCACTTGGCTCGATGTTTCTGCCGGGCAGTTTGGCAGGATGTACCCAAAGTCCTGAGTCTGTACAAATTCTTTGGTCTAGAAATCCTGCTGCTAAATAGTCTTCTTAAGAAAATAATTGTTTTCATAAAGATATATGTCTTTATGAAAAACATTATATATATAAATGTTTATTGGTATTAACAATAGTAGAATAAAAAATAAACCAACTCTCCCTCCACCAAAACCCAAAGAAACCATTCTCGATATATTGCAAAACCAGGATTCAAAAGAGTATTACGGTACGATAGCACTTTGGAAAGCTAAAACACACATCCATGAAAAATGCTAGAAGTACTGACACAAAATATTGACAGCATCATCCTCCACGGTGGGATTCTGGATGAGTGTTGTTCTTCCCATGCACTGTGCTAGGTTTTCTGAAGTTCTGGCAGGGATCATGTATTATGTAGCCCAGCTAAAAATACTTATTTTTAGGGAACGGTAAGTTTGTGTCTGAAAAAAGGACCGGTGCACTTTTTTTTTTTTTTTTCAAAAAAAATCATTTCTCCATGAAATTAGAGCTCAATTCAAGTCTATTATCTATCTCTGGGCAGTGTGAACTGAAAGGCCTGTCTCCTCCAGGCGCCTCTCACTGAGTCAGGGCATCGAGCCTGGGGGACAGCCAGGGTCTGGCCAGCCCAGGTTCCGGCCAGCCCTCTCACTTACTGCTGTCACAAGCCACCTTCCAGGCTGCCATTTGGTCTGGAATGTGGGCATGGACATGGTGTCACTTCTTTCTCCCGCAAGGGTGACAGCAGCAGGGCCTAGGTGACATGGGCAAGGAAGACAGACACATCTCAATGAAACCTCACCTTCTGGCCCACTTCAGGTGTCTGAAATTCCTGGTGCTGTGCTTTGGCCTTAGGATCTTTTACTTTCAGAGACTGATCACATCTCAATTGAAAACAGTACTTAATAGTATCTTCATGCCTTAACTCCACAGATAATTACTGAGTGTCTTCATCAGAGAGCAAACCATTTGTGGTTCCCTCCAGGATCCCTAGGGCCCCTCTGCCCCACTATCAACAAGCAGATTCCAATCATTCTTTCTAGTCTGGCTACAGGAGGCCCTTGGGGTGAGGATGTGAGGCATGCGGGGAGGGACTGATGTCCTAGGCTCAATGGAGGTCACACTAGGGGGGTGTTGGAGGTGGGAGGGGCTGGCTTTTGATGAGTTTGGTCAGGGATGGTTATAATGATAGCTCATGCGGAGCCTGCAGGTGGCTAGGGAGGGCTGAGGGGCCTGCAGGAGTGAGCTGGCCTGATGTGTGTAGAGCTGATCAGCTTGTATTAGTCAAGGTTCTCCAGGGAAACAGAATCAATAGGATGCATTTAGATATGCAACAGGAGATCTAGGATGGGAATTGCCTCATGATTATGGAGATGGGAAGTCCCATGGAGGACTAGAAAAGCCAGTGATGTAATTCAGTATGAGTCTGAAGGCCTGAGAACCAGGTGCACTGACCTCCAAAGGCAGAAGAAGATGGATAAATCAGCTCAAGCAGAGAGGGTGAATTTTTCTCTTCTCTGCCGTTTTGATCTATTCAGGCTCTTGGAGGATTGTGAGGCCCCACACTGGGGCGGGCCTACTGCTTTACCCAGTTCACCAACTCAAATGCTAATTTCTTCCAGAAAACCTCCCAGACATGCTCAGAAGTAAGGCTTTGACCAGCTGCCTGGGCATCTATTAGCCTAGTCAAGTTGACACATTAAAATTAACCTTCACAATGTCTTTCATTCTTTCCTTCGTCTACCCCTCCACCTATATGCATTGAGATCGTCTCTGTGTAAACACTCTGTAGACTATATGGCTCTGAGTGCCATAACACAGCTCCTGCTGTCTCATAGGAGAGGCAGATAAGTAAACAATTGTAATCTAGAAAAAGGGCTGGGTGCATGTGTAAGTTTAAGGAGCAGTGCTGGAGCCCAGGAGGAGACAGGCAGCTCTGCAGGAGATGAGGGAAGGAAGACAGGAATAAAAGCAGAACCTTGTGAAAGAGGATGGCCTGCCCTGGGACCTGGGTCTTCCAGCCACAGCCAAAGTTGCTGACCCCAAAAGAGGCCGGCAGTGTGGCAGGCAACAGGCCCTGGGGGCTGCTGAGGGAGCTACCGCAGACAGGCGGGCACGTGCTCTGATTTGCTTTTAGAAATCCTGTGTTGGCATTTGTAGGCAGGTGGGTTGGGGGCAAGAGGCTGGAGAGGGGCTGTGGCTGACCATGCAGCACAGAGACCACTTGTAGCATAGTAGCCTACAGAGGCCAACGGAAGCCATTTGCAGTGGCAGCGACCCTGGGAGGAGAGGGGGGATCTGAGAACTCTTTTAAGAATAAAAGAAATGGGTGGAATGTGATGGGTGGGGTGGGGGTGGGGCAGCAGTGACTGGTGCTGTGCTGGACAAGCTTTGACTTGGTGATGGGGCATCCTGGTGGGAGCCCAGCTGGCAGCAGGTCCTGGGGATTTGGGGCTCAGGAGGGAGGACTCTGAGCTGGACCTGAGCTTGTAGACATTACTGTCTGGGGAAAGGGGTCCTGCCACAGGGCCAGTTAGTGGGAGCCATCCCAGTGTACCACCTTTGGGCACAAGCAACCCATTTTCCCTCTCTGTACCTTAATTTCCTCCTCTGTATAGTGTGGAGTGCGTTGAGGTTGTGGTGAGGACTCAATGACACTACTGACTTACTGTGCACCCAGAATGCTCTTTGCATGCTTGCTATTGTCATAACTATTTGGGACTCTAAGTTTTACACAGTGGTTGGGGAGGGGGGAGAATAGGTGGAGGGAGGGTAATTGGTGGGACCACACCTATGGTGCACTTTACAAGGGTACATGTTAAATCTACTAAGTGTAGGATATAAATGCCTTAACACAATAACCAAGAAAATGTGGTGAAGTCTATGTTAATCGGTTTGATGAAAGTATTTCAAGTCGTATATAAAATCAGCACATTGTACCCCATAATTGCATTAATGTACACAGCTATGATTTAGTTTAAAAAAAATAAAAAGAAAAAAGAAAAAAAAAAGAAACAGTGGTCAAAAGCTTAGATGGAAGAGATGGCCCAGGGAGAAGGTTGTGAGTGAGCAAGGGTGAGGCCCTGAGTAGCTGAGGCAAAAATGTGGCTAGGGCTGTGGTTTAAATCTTTTTAAAATAAATTCTCACCAGATATATATCTAAATATATTAAGACCAGGTGCAGTGGCTCACACCTGTAATCCCGGCACTTTGGGAAGCCAAGGAGGGAGGCCATGAGTTTAAGATCAACCTGGGCAAATTAGAGAGACCCCCATCTCTACAAAAAATTTTTAAAAATTATCCAGGTGTGGTGGCATGAGCCTCTTGTCCCAGGTACTCGGGAGGCTGAAGCAGGAGGATCACTCTAGCCCAGGAGTTTGAAGCTGCAGTGAGCTATGATCAGGCTACTATATTCCAACCTGGGCAATAGAAAAAGACCCGATTTCAAACAAAAACAAGTCTTAGCTTCACGAGCAAGCCAAATTAAAGTCAAATTTATTCTTTATGTTTCCAAATCAACAAAGTGACACAGTTAACACGATACAGGACGTTTTTGAGGCACAAGGGGATCATTGCTGAGTCCACACCCTGCTGGTATCGAGCTGTGTGACCTTGGGGAGTCGCCCACTCTCTCTGAACCTGAATTAACTCACTGTGAAAGGAGTCAGTTAGATCAGAATCATCACTCAGGTTTCTTCCAGGCCTAAAAGTCTGGTTCTCAGGGTAACCAAATGGTGGCTTGGTTTTAGTGACTCTGTATACTTAGAAGTTAAATGCTGGGTCTTCTTTAAAAGTGTGTCCATGTATGGGGCTGAGGGAGAGGCTCAGATTCCAGCAGGTAAGAAGCACAGCACGTGGGGAGGGGACAGTGGGATGGAGTGGACAGCACCAAGTCAGGCTCTGACCCCAGCTGGCTCAGAGAGTTACCAGAAGGGAGGGTTGGTCAGTGGGAACAGCACTGCCTGGGGTCTCCTGTGAGCCAGCCCTCATGCTGGAGGCAGGCGCACTCCCACAAGCACAGGAGACACAGCCTCTGCCTCATCGTGTTTGTCATCATCTGGGAGAGAGAGATATTGGCCAAGTCCTCATAATGAATGAAATGATTCTAAGGCTGTGAGCAAGTTACCTAATTTCTCTGAGCTTCAGTTTCCTTCCCTGTAAAATGGGATATAAATGTTCAACTCGTGAGAGTGCTGACCCGGTTTTTTTTATTAATATTTGACAGGGCTTGTGGCAATGCATCGAATACCACAAAAGTTAATAAATGAAGACACTGGAGCGAAGGGACGAGAAGATGCGGGAGGGTAGCTGCAGCACCCAAGTGCACCCCGACAGCCCTCACAGGCTGTGAGCAGGGGGCTGCAAATTCAGTTCCTAGGTTCTGAACTATCAAAGAAAGAAGGAAATAGGATCAATCTGATGCTATCACTTCTGGCTTACACTTTGTCAGTGGCTTCCTGTGGCTCTTAGATAAAACTCCAGCTTCTTCATCGGTCTCACGCCTTCCTCTGCTCTCTAGTCCACAATACTCTGTAGCACAGAAAAGCTGGACTTGTCCCGTTCCCGGGCCCCTGTCTCATTCTACCTTCCTGCTCAGCTCACTCGCTTCTGGAGCTTCTCCTGTCCAAGGCTCAGTTAGGGAGCGTGGCTCTCTGCTCCCAAAGCATCCTGCCCTCCCTGCCAAGGGCACCCCTCTTGCCTGCCTGTGAGTGTGGGTCTGTCTCCTCTCTGCCCCTCCCAGTGTGCCTGACGTGGAGTGGGTGCTCTCTAAATACTTGGTCACATTTTCTCAAGACCTCTTGAGGGCATATGCTCCAGGCTGGTCACAGACATTTGACTCAGAATAACCTCTTTAAATTAAAAAAAGAAAAAAAAAATTCTCTCTCTCTCTCTCTCTATATATATATATGTATGTATATGGAGAATGTGTATATGTGTGTGTATGTATATGTGTATACACATATACATACACACACATATATATATATGGAGAATGAATGAATCCGGTTAAAGTTGCACAGTTTTCCCTGTCCTGAGAACTCTGGGTCAGAATTCTCCCCCAGTCTTCAGAAAGGGGAAGCCGTGTGTTGTGGTGGACACAATGCACACTTGGCTTGCCTGGCTGGATTGAAAAACTATTGTTCTAAGCAGGAGGCCGATGGTGTGAGGTTATGGTAGAACTCACTGAAGAAAGCAATCTGTGATGATAAGAACTGAGGTGTGTGCGAAAGGCGAGGATGGAGGTGGGGAGTTTAAGATGGTTCACGCAAAACTTGCAAAGGGCATATTAGGAAGCCCGCTTTCTGGTAGCACCCCTTGTAAGGAGATCTGTAAAAATTAATGAGATTTTTGAAAATAAACTAAAGATCAATCCCAGAAAAGAGAAAGAGGAGACCCAGGGGACGGACACATTCTAGGACAAAGGTCATGAAGGTGAAGAGCCAGTGACTACTTCTGAATTACGTGCAATGCAGATAGATAACAGGTGATCAGAGATTCACATGGTCAAAACTTTCAGACCTGCCGAGCCGTGAAGATGGTATAGTGAACCTCGAGGTAAAGTATTTCCAGAACTTGAAAAATCATAGCAATTACTCTATGCTAACATTTTACAACTAGAAATTGCTCCAAAGATTTTTTTATGTCTCTATTTTACTTACATCTGTCTGCCTGTATGTCTTTTTCTTTTCTCTTTTCTTTTCTTCTTTTCCTTCCTTCCCTCTCTCCCTTCCTTCCTTCCCGTCTTTCTCTCCACCTGTCTGCCTGCCTTATTGGATTCTAAGCTACTTAGAAACAGTAGGATATGTTTTTTCATGCACTTTCCACAGTATCTGTTCCAGAATCTTCATTCACATCATGCTCAGTTGCTGAATTAAAATGGATTCAAAGGATTGGAAATAATATAGTTTGGGGATATAGGGAAGACAGGCTGAGTTTACTGCTACAGGTCCGCATTTCAGGTAATTTAAAACGAATTATTCACTTCTAAAAATATTTACTAGTCCATCAAAACATGATCCAGAGCCTATGTAAAAAGGCACAGGGGTTTTAGAAATTAACTCCATGTGAGCCATCACTGTGAAATGGCCTCCAAGAAAACCTGCAGGCTGGCCCCGTGGGCTGTGTTGATAAAAGGGCGTGATGGTGTCAGTCTCCACTGGTGACGCCACACCTCAGTATGGAGCTCTGTTCTTACCCAGGAGATGGAGAAGCTCAGAATGCTCTCAGGGAGGGTGAACAGGAAGGAGAAGACCCTCAAGTTATGAGAAGTGGGAAATAATTGAAGCAGAGGCCTCTGCAGGCCCCCATTCATCTTCTCACACAGATAAAAATCTAGCCACTGATTTTAGCCTCTTTGACTTTACTCAATTCCTCTTTGATCCGGGCACAGTGCTCTGTCCCCCAGTGTTCCCAGCTGAGCTGTCCCTCTCTGTTGCAGGGCCCCCTCCAGGCCAGCACTTTCCCACCCATCTCCCATGCAGCCCTCAGGGGGAGCTTTCTGAAAGGTATATCTGTTTGTGTCACTTCCTATTAAAATTCTCAGTGAATGCTCATACAGGCACTATCTAACCCAAGCCTTTTGTGACCTGACCCAAGCTCACCCTTACAGCCCTATCGAAGAGCCCCCTTTCAGGCTCAGGGCTATAGTACAGTGGTTACATCACCAGCCACATGCACTGAGGCTGGCGGGTTCCAGCCTGGCCCAGGCCAGCTAAACAACAATGACAACTGCAACAAAAAAATAGCCGGGTGTTGTGGTGGGCACCTGTAGTTCCAGCTACTTGGGAGGCTAAGGCAAGAGAATCGCTTAAGCCCAAGAGTTGGAGGTTGCTGTGAGCTGTGACGCCATGGCATTCTACCAAGGGTAAGGGCGACATAGTGAGACTCTGTTTCAAAAAAAAAAAAAAAAAAAAGAACCCCTTTTCATAAACACGCTGGGCTCTGGCTGGGCCACACACCCTGACATACCAATAATTTCCTTGTCGCCACATGTTCACACCTATGGTTTCCTCTGTGTGGCGAACTAGGACAGAAACTCAACTCAAACTCACTTCAACTAAAAGAGAGACTATTGGCACCAACACAATCTATACCTGAATATAAGGTGACTCTAAATTTGTAAAACATTTCCCAGTGGGAAGATTTCTGCCCCTCCTTAATTTTTCCCCAAGTTAAATACATCTACTTATTGGGGGTAAGGAGGCCATGGCAGCCAATGGTTCTAACTTTACATCCTCTCAGAATCCTGAGTTTAGAGGCAAGAGTCAGCCTTTCTCACTAACAGAAGATCCTCTGGGAGGACTCTAAGGGGCTGTGGCCAGGGAAGAGGGGTACACTCTGATTTGCTTGCCTGTACCACAGGAAGATGGCCCCATTCTGAGACCCCACTAGACCACGTGGAGGGAGAGAAGCAGGGAAGGCAGCTCCACAGAGGGAAGGATGCTGGGAGACAGACCACTATGGCTTCTATCTTGCAAGCCTTTCTTAACCTTCTCCAAGATGGGAGCTTCCAGAAGTCCTCACTAACACCTCTCTTCCGGCATGAGTTGTGTCACTGTGGAATTTTCAGTATGTGCCTTCTCAGCCATCCAAGTAAGCTCCCCAAAGGCAGAGATGTTGTGTGCACTGGTTATCTTTTGTCTGCCCTCAACCCTTCCCCCTCCTCCCTCCACTCGTCTCTGAGGACCGTGTCCCTGGGATCTTGTGCTCCCTGGCTTCATCAGGGGCGGGGGTAGGCAGTGCAATGGCTCAGGCTTGCGGGCAGGAGAGCTGAGCTATTTATGTGTCCTTCCAGCTGCCTCCCTACAGGGCTCCTGTGGGCTGCCTGCTTCCCTAGATTCAAGGTGACAGCCTGTCAATGAGAAAGGACTCTGGAAGCAGCTCCCTTCTCAGCCCTTCCCACCTTGCCCCTCTGTTCACAGCCCCAGGGGTCTGCACTATCTCCTTAGTTGCCCTGTACTCTGCCCACGCTGTAGAAATAGCTCCTTTTTATTAAGCTCTCCTCATGTTACCCAGTTAGGGCGTGCCACTGGCTCCTGCCGGGGCCCTGCCCAGCACGGGATTCTATTCATCTCTGTGCCCCAGGAGCCAGCTCAGTGCCTGCCACACACCATGGGCATTTCATAAATTTAGAAACTGTGGAATGATTCAATATTGGCTGGATATAGGAGTATGAAGCCCTTTATGGGAAATGGACTTTCAAATGATCTTTGGCCGGGACTCACAGAGGCATATTCCATGGTGTGACGTGGCACAGACCAGACATATTTATATTCCACTGAAAGAGGAGATGCGTGGGCAGTCTTACCTTTCCTGTGGGCAACACTGTCAGCTTGTCTGTTTAATTCTGCTCTATTTCAATTTTCGAGTTAAATTTTTGTTATGGTCCATTGAATTGATTTCACGGCCTGCAAAATGATTGCAACCCAAGGCCTAAAATGCACAAGCCTCGCGACCTTTAGCTTCCCCTCCATGGTGTGCAGTCTTTGGTTCTAGGAGCAGAACCCTGAGGCACAGGGATTCTGGCAGTAATGGTGCCTTTCATGGGAGCTGACTTCATTGCCTCGAAAAATCAAATGATATCTCCATTCTGTCTTCAGTTGGCCAGAGACTTCTTAATCAAAGTTGGCTTCTTATTAGATTTAGCCTAATTTGGGAGGTGGGAGACGAGAGTTCTTAACACGCTGATGTGCACATAGTTTAGGCTATGAACTACGGCGGGTGCTGTGGTTCATGCCTAGAACTTCAGCACTTTGGGAGGTCAAGGCAGGAGGATCCCTTGAGTCCAGGATTTCAAGATCAGTCTGGGCAATATAGAGAGACCCTATCTCTACAAAAAATTAAAAAATTAGGTGTGGTAGCACAGGCCCATGGTCCTAGCTACTCAGATGTCTGAGGTGGAAGGGTTGCTTGAGCCAAGGAGTTTGCAGTGAGCTGTGATGGTCTCACCATGCTCTAGCTTAGATGACAGACTGAGACTCCATCTCTAAAAAAAAAAAGTTCGTGTCTGGGAACCACGAGTGCCAGGGAGCCCAGAGGCTCCACCCCAAGCCTGGGGTGGACAGTGAACCTTGTGAGCTTTCCTCAGGCTTCCTAGTCCTCTCCACTGTGTCCTTGCTGCCACCAGCAGCTCTTTCTCCTTAGCAAACACATTTTTTTTAGTGACTGGTTGTGTGTAGAGTTTGACCAAGAGAACAACACAGGCCTCGTCTCCAGGGCCCTGACATCCATCTGCGATTGGATATCTCATTGCTTCTAATTCAGCCGAGGTCTGTGGTCTTGCCATCCTGAGAACTGTAAGATTCTGTTTTAAAAACTGAGTTATGTATGTTGTCTAAAATTGAACACCCCCTCTTAATTCAGCACCTGCCATTCTCTTGGTATCTACACTGGAAAGCCAAGTTAAAAAGGCAGAAGATGGTCATAGACACTATTTAGCTGTGAATCTGAGTTAAATGTGCAAGCTCTGTCTTCTCTACAGATGGAAGAGGAGGGATAAATAAGCCTCAGAGGGTGAGCCTGTGACCAGGTGGGGAGAGCACAATGAACGGAATAGAGCCTCTGTCCTTGGGAAGCTTCTATTCTAGTGGGAGAAACAGAAAAGAAACAAAGATACACACAACAGCACAGGGGACAGAGGTAGGTGCTCTGCGGGCAATAAATCGGCCCAGGAGGGAGGCTGGCCCTGTCTATGTGGCTCACTTGCGTGCGCATGCGTGAGTGTTCCTGTAGTCGTGGCCTCAGGGAGGGCTTTCCCAGGTGACATTTGCAGACAGAGCTGAGCAGATTAGAGTCGTGGAAATCCTGAAGGAACAGTATCAGCGAAGAGAAGAAACATGCAGGGACCTTGAGACCCTGAAGAGGACTCATGCCCAGCAGAGGTAGGCCGAGCGCCGTAACCGTCGTGGTCTCGGCCACCTCGTTTATCCTCCTCCCCCTTAGCCCGTGCCAAATCTTAGTCACCGTTTTTTGACATATAGATTCAATAATTTTAAAAAATTATTTTTAACTTTGGTAAAATACACGTAACAAATTTACCCTTTTCACGTCGTTGGGGCATACAGTGGACAGGCATTGAATAGGTTCACATTGTGCCACCATCAGCACCACCCACCTCCAGACCATTTGCGTCACCCCCGCCTGAAAGTTGCTCCCATTAAACCCTAGTCCCCCATTCCCCACCCGGCCCTCGGCAACCACCTTTCTCCTTTCTGTCTCTGTGAATTTGCCTACTGTAGGTATCTCATATAAGTGGAATCACACAATAGTTGTCCTTTTATAAGGGGCTTTTTTCACTTAGCACACTGTCCCCCCAGGCTTATCCATGTTGTAGGGTGCGCTGAGTTTACTTCATTTTTAAGTCTGGGTGGTGCGGCACACATAGTTTATCCACTCGTCCGAGCTGGCTGACGGGCACGTGGGCTGCTTCTGCCCCTTGGCTATTGTGGATAACGCTGCTATGTGAGTGTCTCTCCAGGTCCCTCTTTCAATTCTTCTGGGGACATAACCCACGTGGATGGACAATTTTAGCTACTCATTCATGAGTTGACCTACTGGGCTTTGCACATCGCCCCTGTTAGTGACGCCTGCTGTTAAGGGTGCTGCGTTGACCTGCTTGCCTAACCCTCTCGGCTCTTGGCTGAAAGTTTCCAGGGGACAGAGAGCCGGTGCTCGGCCCTGTGCTCTCCAACACCTTACACTCAGCATAGTCTCACCCAAAAGGGTCAATTCAGTGAGCAAGTCTGGAAGGGGCTGCTGCCAGGCAGAGGGCAAGGGTGGGCTGGGCAGAGCTTGCCCCGCCCTCGCTTTGTACTTACACACACCAGGCCTCTCTGATTTTGCTGGGACACTCAGCCTCTAAAATAGAAGCAGGTGTAATCCATCTCCTTGTGGGAAAAATGAAAAACAGCTGACCACGTGCAGTGAGGGGCACGTCCAGGGCCAGAATCCAGGCTTCCCTGTTCTCTGGCCAGTGGTGCTGCCACCAGCCCTGTGGCCAGGAAAGGAAAGAGTGTCCTTTTGCTTTTCCCCTCACCTCTGCCTGCACCCTCAAGGTCAGAGCAGTGCCAAGACAGAGGAGGGGGCAGACCTGTGTCCAGGGCCAGCCAGGGCCTGCCAGGTGGGGCAGCCTGAAGTAGGCCCAGCAGGTGGAGGCTACTTTCCTCTCCGTGAACTTCAGCCATGTGTGAGGCACCTCAGGGTGAGCAACAGCCCCAGGTCGCCTGGCTCAGGTGAACTCCAGGTGGCTCAGTAGGGTGCCAGGGATGGCATACTTCTACTCTGAAGCTTTTCTTCCCTGAGAAAGTGATCTGCTTCTTGTCAGGGTGGGTTCAACTGTGCGTGCACGGACATGTGAGTGTGTGTGCGCAAGTGACAGAGACAGAGAGAGGTCAAGGGGTGGGCTGTGTGACAAGGGCAAGAGGCAGAAAGAGAGAAAGAGAATGTGATGCAGAAAAGAGCATTCTGTATAGAGTTGTGGGGGTTAAATGCTCTGAAAAGCACTTGGAACAGAACCTTGCGGGCACTAGCGGAGATGTTGATGATTTTGATTATTATAGAGGGCCAGAGACAGAGAGAAAGGAGGGGAGGCAGGGGTGGTGGGAGGAAAGGAGGGAGAACAAGGTGGGGGGGGTACCACCAGCACCTGGGAGGGCTCCCTTGCCTAATTATTCTTTTATAAAGCTGATTATGCTTGCTTCCCTTCCCCTTATATTTTTAAACTTAAATAACACAGCTTTCATTGTATAAAGGAAGATAATTTTCTAGATTCCCTGCAGTACCTCTATGCATGGTGCTTAGAGAATCTGCCTGGCAGCAAGGACAGGGCCATGGGAGAGTGTAGTGGTGGCTACATGTCCCTCCTTCCTGGTTGGGATGTTGCTATGCGCACAGCCTCTCAGGCCTGGGCTCCCCGGCCCAGCCACCATAATCCCCATCATTTGGGCTTCATCTTATCTCTGGCAGGAAATTCCAGATATGTAGGATTAATTCTGAAGCCACATATCCTCTGGCTTCTGGACAGTAAGGATCCTGGGTCCCTCCAGATCCTCAAATGGCTGCCCCAGAGTAGCTCCTCTGAGGGCAGTGGGAGCCCTGGTCCCCTGCTGAAGCTTGAAGGAAGCCCTCCCTTTGTCATGGCCCCAAAAGGATGAGGCACAGGAAGCCCAACCCTGGCCATCTGAGGGAATTTTTTTCATTAAGATTTAGAAAACACTTTCTGTTTGGTCTCTGTATGGAAGCTGACCAGGGCTCTGCTGGTGGGGTCCCCGCAGGGCTGGCTGTGTACCAGCAAGCTCAGGTGCTCCTTGTACCCAGGACAGGTTCTGAGCTGTGGTGGCTGCGTTAACTGTGCTTCTCCACCTTTGCACCAAGAAATGCAAATAACCAAGCCGAAGAACTGTTTGCATTTGTCCTGGACTTTCCCTGGCTGCTAGGAGAGGTCAGTGAGAGCATTCAGGGAGTGGAAGGGGGACAGGATTCTGCAGGGGAGCACGCCTGAGTCCCTGGGCCAGATGATGAAGCCTGGAGATGTGACGGGGTAAAAAGCCCCAAGGCCAGGCAGAGCCTGCAACTCAAAGCAAAGAACAAGTAGTCTGAGATAGAGTGTAGCAATGGCTGCTCCCTAATAAGCGCCGGAGACAGACAGATGGAGGCAGAGAGAGACACAGAGAGAGAGAGAAACAGGAAGACAGAGTCAGAGAGATAGAGATACAGAGAGACACAGAGAGAGAAACTGAGATAGAGAGACAGACACACAGAATGAAGGAGACAGAGAGAGCCAGAGGGAGACAACAGAGTGAGAGACACAGAATGAGAGAGATGGAGACAGAGACAGAGTGAGAGAGAGAGAGAAATGCACACACAGAGGCTCACAGAGGCATAAGGAGGCACCCAGCAGCCCGAGGGACATGTTGTCAAGGGTGGCTTCCTTGCTGTGGTGAAGACTATTTTGCACGGCTGGCCGGGCTCGACCTTGTGCGCTGCGGCCCCCGGGAAGGCCGAGCGTGGCCTCCTCCCACCCCTGCCAACTGGCAGCGGGCCCCACACTGGGTTATGACGTCAGCGCCTTCTCCCCTGCTCAGCCCCAGGGGAGTGGGCCAGGTTGGAAGGCAGCAGGAACCTTTTTCAACACAAATAAACAATGATCTCGGGCAGCAGTCCCGACATTAGAAAGCAGGGAGCATCTTACAGCTCTCACTCCGCCTGAAGGGGGTCCTGCCTTCCCCAGGGCTGCTGGCCCCTCGGGGAGGCTGAGAACTGTAGAGATGTCCCCTGAAATACAACAGGGCTGGCTGACCATGACTGGCCCTGATTTGCAGGGCAGCATTCCCTTTCCTTTGCTCTCCTCTGCTTGTCTGTAGCCCTTGCTGAAGAGCAGCCATGCCCAGGCAGGACCCCCACCCCCACCCCCGCCACATGCCAGGGGCAAATGAAATGTTTTCCCACCAGGTGGAAAGGCCCGAGAATTCCCATCCGCAGAGCCGGGAACCATGTCATCAATCTTTCTTCTTCCTTTTTTTCCCCACATAACCTCCCAGAAGAGATAGCAAACACCAGTTTTGTAGACAGAGTATACAGGTAGGAACGTGTCGTGTCACCGTCATATCGAACACTGCTGTGTGTTCTAGCAGCCACTTGACTTCTTCAGGAGGAAAATTAAACTGTGCATAAGTGTCACTGAGAAGGGAGGGGTGGAGAGGCAGGGTGCTGCCAGGTGGCACAAGGTGCCATTGTGTTGCTGGAGCCTTTCGGAGCCCTCGGCACTCCCTGCTCTCTGCCCTCACTGAGTTCCCAGGATAGGCCCATTCCATGTCCCTGGGGGCCCTCTCCTGCGTGTGAGTCTTGCTACCTTGACAGTCCTATTTGCACCTTGTCACCAAAGATGCACCTTTATTCCTCTCTCACCTGTCCTTGACACCTCTAGCCAGACAAAACAAGGAAAAATAAGCCCTTTCCCTGTAAGGAAACAATATGGGTTTTTGGAACTGAACAAAATTCTGCCACCCTCCCCCAAACCATCACCCTTGTGCCCTTTTCCCACCCCCTACCCCAGCTGGGGTTCTGAGGGGGGAGATTGAGAGGGTGGGAGGAGTCACAAGCAGGACCCTATACCTGGCTGGGGCAAGACATATCCTGTGAGTTCTTTTTTTAGAAACAGAGCCTCCCTCTGTCGCCCAGGCTGGAGTGCAGTAGTGTGACCATAGCTCACAGCAACCTCCAACTCCTACACTCCAGAGATCCTCCTGCCTCGGCTGAGTGGCTGAGGCTATAGGTTTGTACCATCATGCCTGGCTTATTTTTGTATTTTTTGTAGAGACAGGGCTTCACTGTGTTTCCCTGGCTGGATTTGTACTCTCAGACTCAAATGATTCTCCTGCCTTGGCCAAAGTGCTGGGATTATAGATATGAGCCACCGTGCTTCTCCTGTGATTTCTTGTGAATGAGAATGTGAATCACTAATACATTAAAAAGTTCCTCCCCATCCCTCCCTTCCTCCCTTCCTTCCCTCCCTCCCTACTGCTTTTCTTTTTCTCTTCCCCTCCCAGCTTTGTTGAGATATAACTGACAAAATCACACGTCTTCAAGGTACCCGTGACGATCTGATGGATATACATACATACTGTGGGATGATTATGCTAATCAAGTTAGTTAACATGTCTGTCTCCTCACTTAGTTACCAATTTTTTGTGTGTGGCTAAGGACATTTGAGATCAACTCTCAGCCAATCTCCAGTCTATAACACTGTTACTGACTGCAGTCCCCGCACTGTGCACTAAACCCTGGTTCCCTGTCTGTCTTTCTCTCTTTCTCTTCTCCTATCCTCCTTCCCTCCCCTCTTCTTTCCTCATCTGTTTTGAATCTCCGGTGCTGTATAATCAACTGCATATCCTACCTGTGTTCTCTTCAGGTACAACATAACAGAAGGTTTGAAGACAACAATCGTCAGAATGAAACTAGTCTCTTAGTCCTAAACAGATACCAGTTGTCTTCCCCAGCCCAGATTAATTTGGAATCTTGCTTAAACTTCAGCCTGCAGAAATTGTTGTAACTAACAATGATAATACACAAAACCATGGTTCTGACAATAGCATGTGTACTCAAACTCGAACTCTGCTCTTTTAGGTGGGATGGATGGTGCTGATCCATCCGTACCCTTCTGTCTGGGCACCCTGGCTGCTGAGAGCAGGTTCTCAGGCAGGACCCTGAGCAGAGTAGCTTTGGAATATGATGTATTGTTCTTCTCTGTGCAGTGCCTGCAATTATTATGATATTGTTATGATTGCCAACAGTGATTACATATACGATTATATATAAAAAGATATGTATAATTTGTGTAGCATTTTACAGTTTTTTCAAAGTAATGCCACGCATGCCATGTCACTGGCTTCTCACAACAGCCCTGTGAAAGGGACAGGCAGGGTATCTTCATACGTGCTCATGAGCACACCAAGGCCAAGAGGACAGAGTGATGGGCAGAAGCCAAGCAGGAGCCAACACCTCAGTGCTCAGTCCTGGACAGTTTCCATGATCCTGTCCCGTCCCCTATAACTCGAGCCTCGCCAAGGGGCTGCTAGTCACTTGTTCACTCATTCAGTTATTTCATAAATATTTATTGAATTCTAGGCACTGTTCTATGTCTTGTTGAGCTGTGAAAAACAAAAAGAAACCTAGCTCTTTCTGTCGGCAGGACTGTGCACTTTCCAGGGCAGTACAGTAGTAGTGAACACAGAGGCTGGGCAGCCTGCTTGACTTTGAACCTCAGCTTGCCCAGCTTCTGAAAGCATAACCTTGGGCAATTTTTTCAAACCTTCTGTGTGTCAGGTTCCTCATCAGTAGGACAGACATAATACAGCACCTGCCCAAGGGGGCACTTGTGAGGATTGAACACATGCATATTCCTGTGGTGTCCCATGCATTGAGCCTTCTGCAAGCGTTACCTGTGAACCTAACTTACTTATGGGAAAGCTGAATTCTGAATTCTCTTTTTAGGAGACATTGCCTTATGCAATGAACAATAGGCTTATGTAAGTGCAAAACTTTCCAACTTAATCCAGAGCCTCTTGAGATGACAGTTATGCATCTAGGCATGGCTAGGTGACCACACGTGCTCATTTGCCCAGGATAGTCATAGTTTATGTCTGGTGTCCTTGAGTGATTATTGACAGTACTCCCTGTCATGCTGAAAACTATCCTGGTGTGGTTGATAAGTCACATGGTCATCTATCAGGGGCCACACAAGCTTCCCATCCACTGGCTGTGAGCTGGACACTGAGGTATAGCCCTAGGGACCAAAGGAACACTGTGAGATTAAGGCCATAAAACAAGGTGGTGGCTAGAAAACTGCCTCAACTAAACTCTCATGTGACAATTAGAAGATGTGCAGATGGGTTGGGCAGTGTGATAATTTTGGCCACTTCTTTACCAAGGCAGGGATGAGCTGCTGTCCCCTGCATCTCTCTCTATGTAGAAATGACCTTGTGATGGCAGCAGAACCAGGATGACCGAGCCTCCACTTGGAGAGAAGTCCTCACTAGCCTACATCAGACTTGCGTGAGAGAGAAATAAAATGCTTATTGTGTGAAGCTGCTGAGCTGTAGTTGTTAATGCAGCAGAGCTTACTATATCCTGACTACTACTGAAATGAGTACAGTTATGCTCAATCTGTAAAGCGGATTATATAAAAGGCCTATGTGTGCTCTTTTAGGTCATAAAATACAGTGGCCTCTTCTTGGCCTTATTGTGACCATATTGTTTAAAATCTCATCCACCATACCAGTTACCATCACATTGTCTTGCTTTATTTTTCTTTATTTATATTGCTTTATATTTCTTTATTATTGATATATGGTATCCCAAAGGTTGCCCATAAAGTTGCTACACATAGAGAAAATGGGAAATTGTAGCTAAACATACTTTTCTAGTAGTTGACCACCTCCCTATATTAACCAACTCCTTAAGTTGACCTAACTTTCATAGACTGGACATATACTACATGTATGTATCAGTACAGTAGGCCCAGTTCCTTATGTTGACCAGTTTGTTACAGTCCCTTGGGTGGTCAACTTACAGAGGTTTATTGTATTTACAAAATATTCATTATAAAATTTTACAAAGAGGTGGCCAACATGTAGAGAATATTCTGCAAATATTTTATGAAATTTAGCAATGAATATTTTGTAAATAAAGGTACATTTAGCTTCAATCTCATTTTCCCTATGTATAGCAACTTTATAGACCATCTTTGGGACACTGTATTTATTTGTCTATTATTCTCTTCCCTTGGAATTTAAGTTCTGGGAAGGCAAGGAACTTGGTTTACTATAGGCACTGAATGTATAGTTTTTAAAAATAAATGTGAGTTGAAAATTTCTGTACTTAACTACCTTCTTGTTTTTCTTTTGAGACAGGATCTTGCTCTATCACCCAGGCTGGAGTATGTTGGCATCATCACAGTTCATTGCACTGTCCAAGTCCTGGGCTCAACCTCCTGAGTAGCTGGGACTACAGGCGCCCTCACAAAGCCAAGATAATTTTTCTATTTTTTGTAGCGATGTGGTCTTGCTATGTTGCTCAGGCTGGTCTTGAACTCTTGGCTCAAGCGCTCCTCCCACTTTGGCCTCCCAAAGTGCTGAGATTACAGGCATGAGTCACCACAGCCAGTCCTTAACTATTTTCTCTAACATCCAAAAAAAATGAATATAGGTGAAGTTATTCCTGCTTTTATTAAATGCTTAAAAAGAAGCAATGATGGAGGTAGAAACAGAAGTCAAACATACAGACTCTACCTTCAGGGGGTTTCAATCTAAGTGGGAGAGACATGAAATGGGTAGAGAGCAAAACTCTAGGTCATAGTAGTCAATTAAGTAGTAGATGGACTTGGTTTGTGAGGGATGAAGCAGCAGAGGCCCGTGCAAGGTGTTGCTAACCACAGCAACTCCCCGGATCAGACGGGTTTGGACCATATCAAGTCAGAGCAGTGGTTCTTAAACTCTGAGAATCACTTAGAAGACTTCTAAAAACCACAGTTTGGGTTAGGCCTGAGGATTTACATTTCAAACAAGTCCCCAAGGGCTGCTGATAAGCCTGGGGGAGGGGAGAACCATAATTTGGGAACTGGTCTAGAGCAAGGGTCAGCATGACTTTGCAAGCCTCATCTGTTTTTTAAATTAAGTTTTATTGGAGCACAGCCATGGCCATTTACTTAAGTATGGTCAAAGGCTACCTTCAAGCTGCAACAGCATCGTTAACTAGTCTTGGAGACCACATGGTCTACACAGCCTACAACATTTACTATCTAGCCCTTTACAGGAAAAGTTTGCTGACCCCTGAAGAGGAAGACATGTCTGTGGCTAGCAGATGGAAGGCTTGGGACTTGAAGATTTCTTAAAGAAAGGGATCTGCTGCTGGGAGTTGTTAATATACTTGCACAGATTGCAGCTGGAGCCTGATGAGGACTCATGTAGGATAAAGCTGTGGTTCCCAGTCCCTGGGCTGCAGACCAGTATTGTCCGTGGTCTGTTAGGAGCTGGGGTGCTAGAGCTCTGCCTGCTCTGTCCCCTCGCTCCCCCATTTTTTAAAAGTTGTCTTCCATGAAACTTAGGAACCAGACACACAGGAGGAGATGAGTGGCAGGAGATGGAGGGAAGCAGCTTCATCTTTATTTACAGAGCCAGCCATGCTCCGTTGCACACATCACTGCTTGAGCTCCACTTACACCCTCAACTCCCTCCGTGGGTAAATCATCTTCCATGAAACAAGTCTCTGGGGCCCAAAATGTTGGGGGGCAACTGGTATAAGGGACATTGCCCAGGTGGCATTTTGCCTCCAAAGCTCTAAGGGCCAAGTGTGGAAGAACTGCTGTTATGTTAGGATATTCTTATGTCTGGATAGGATGAGAATTGTCTTATAACAAAGTGCAGCCTCATGTCTGAGGGTGTTTCCTGTGAGTTCAGTTCACTGGGGCCCTGGCCTCCCAGGAGCTGCAGTTATGTCCTGGAGGGCAGAGACCTCAATAAAGACCTTCACTTTATTCCAGCACAATTCTCCCCTCCTGTAGAGCCTCAAGAGTCAAGGGTAAGTGCTCTGTGACCCACTTGGGGCAACAAAGACACATAAAACCTGTAACAAAACAAGGTGATAGAGTCTCCTTATCCCTGAGCTCTGTGGAGCCCCTGAAGATGCTTCTGGATGTCACAGGAGGCAGAAGCTCTTGGGTGTCAGAGCAAATATAGTAGTAGGTGTGGGGCATCTCCTCTGGGTCTCTGCTTTGGTTTAATTAAACAAAGTCTGGTGGTTTATTGTTTCCCACAAGGTCATGGACAGAGCCACAGCATCAGAATCATCTCAACATCTTTTAAAGGATATGTATGCATAACATATGTGCACCCATGTCTGCCCCAGAGAGTTTGGTTTTCAGCAGACTTGGAGGCTTGGAGGAGATTCCCACTTTTGAGAACTCCCCACCACCACCTTCAGTGATTATGACTTCCGGCCAGTGGATGCTGGCAAATGTAACCTGATGTTTATTTCAAAGTTTGAATGGATTCAAGGCAGTGCCAGACCCACAGGCTAACCAGGCAGATTCTCTGGGTCACGACCCAAAAGGTTGCTTATCAAGCACCACTGGAGCTCTTGACAGGTTGTGCAACTGGGACTTCGGGTTCTCACCAGAATGCAAAGTGGGATTCCAACTTTCTTGCCTTACAATTTTGCATCTGCCCCCTACTCAGGGCTTGGTTTTCTTCTGAGGAGCAGTGTTTTTCAGACTGTGGGTTGAAACCTGTTCATGGGTTATGAAATCAGTATTAAAAACAATTAAGTAAACTATAAAAAAATCAGAGTGTATCACATGTGGTGAGGATAAGTGTCATTCTCTAACACGGGTTTTGGTGGGTACCTTGTGCACTGGGTGTGTGTGTTTCTCACTGTGTGTTGTGGAGAGAATGCTGTAGTCTCGGCTATGATGACCCTGATCTACTGAAGATAGCTCTCATCTCAGCTTGCAAAGGACTGATGCAAGAAGTGGCCAGGGAGGTCGGACTGCCATATATCAGTTCTTGAGGGAGGCTACCTGGAATCGGATAGAAGACCAATTTGCAGATGATTGCACAGCCTGCGGAGGAGAAGAACTCAATCCTGGGCTGTTTTATGGATGGCAACCAACTCAGCCCGCCACTGCTGTTACCTGGGGATAAGCTGGGGCTGTCTGGAGCCCACTCTGGCTGGGTTTCAGCTTCACTTTCCTCGAAATTGTGGCAATCACCCTTTTGACTATCACTGTTACAGGAAAGATAAAATTAAGGAACAAAAACTTCTGTCCAATAAAGGATGAACCACAAAGCTCAGGCCTAGTCATGGCCTTTAATGGTAGTTTGGTAGGTGTGCTTTTATTAGCATTAGAGGAGAAAGGGGACGCCTGCACACACATCGAGTGTAGGGAAGCTGGGAGTAGAAAGGGCGAGTGGGAGCACAGACCCAGCTCCCTGGAGGTGAGATGCTTTTCTTCTTCCTGGACCCTGGGCAGGCCCCTGGGGGCTGATCTTCCACAGCTCCTGGAGACCTGAGAGGACAACATAGCCCACACAATGGGACCAGCTTCAGGATGTCTAGTGTGAGCCACCCTCGCTCGAGTGGACGGAATGTCTTCTGTCACCTTGGGAGGGTCTGGGGACTGGGGGCTGCTGACTCTGGAGCAAGGGGGGAAGGAAGGAGGAGGAGGCTTTTGGAGGGCCTAACACAGCCATGCATAAACCTTTTCCCCGCCTCCTCTTCCTTCTCTCCTCCTAAGACAAAGACCCAAAGGATCTGTCTAGCCCACCCCTGAGAAATTCTCACCTAAAGACCCTGACAGGCAACCTACAGAACGTGTCCACTCCCCAGGCCCCATATAAATGGGGTCTCTAACTGCCCACCACCCCCTGGGCACAGACGCCCTTTGCACTGCCCAGGTGGGTCACCCTTCCCTTTCGATAAATCTGGCTTGAACATCTCTGCTGTGATCTCATCTCTGGGCACCAGCGTTTCTACCTTTCAGAGGGGAGAGAGGTAATCTGGGAGGGGAACTCCAGAGGGTGGGAGACAGGTAAGCTTTACAGAACATCACCAAGGAGTTGGGGGGGATACTCCAGTGCACAAAAGCCCTCTATTTCAAAGGGTGCCATTTACAACAAAACGCCTAACATGCTCTAGAGAGGTCTGACCATTTCACTTTCTTTTTTAAAGTTCTCAAAGAAGTTAAAGAATGAAAAAAAAATTATCAATGCCAAAGATAAGATTTAAAAAAACACCATGCTTCAAGCTGCAGGGTGACCACCTCCAATTGTGCCTGCAATGCTGTGGGTGTTTTCCCTGTAACTTGTTTGGCCACAGTACATCTGAGGGGTGTGGGGAAGGCTGCTGATAGCTCCACCCTGCTAGCCATCCCCCAACCCTCCGGAGGGCTGCAGGGCTCCTGCTCTGCCTGGAGTGGGAGGGCAAGGTTGGATCTGCATTGGATGGTTCTCACCACGAGGCCTGGGACAGACCCCAGGGCAGACCACAGTACAGATAAGGACTAATCAGACCCTCACACACATTGTGTGGAGCCTTTTCTAGGCTGAAAAAGAGAAGAACAAATAAAACAAGACAATTCGTTAACAAGAGGTCAGTGAACTTCTTTGGAGAGGCAGCCTAGCTCTGTCTGCTGATGGACGCCTCAGGGATTTATAGATAACTCCTATATACAACTTCATATATATAAAGAAGAGTAAGTGTGTGGAAAACCCAGGATCATTCAAGTACCCAGGGCCTCTTTCAGGCAAAGACCTTGGGGCCAGGGACCAGCTGTGGCTTTCCAGCTGTGGCTCTCCAGCTGCAGATTCCCTGCCCCTCTTCCTGTTGCCTAAGCAAGCTCCCCCACCCTCCTCAACCTCCCTTGAGCGATTCCATTTTCTTCCCTTCCGTTTTCTCACTGTAACCCACAAATGCATAAGGTTGCACGAAGACATTTATTTGTAAAACCAATTCCCAGTGGAGGAGAGACCGCATCCGTAGAAGGTGAACCAGCAATCACTCAGAGGGCCACATGCATGCATGAGGGAACCAAGGGAAAACCGAAAGATGGCACTGCAGACGACCCACGTGCTGCCAATCCAACCGACAGAAAAGCAAAATGTCCTTTTCCGCGTGAGGACGGGATGCACCAAGATGTCCCGTGAGAAGGCAATTTGGTCTGACATCCAAGATGAAGTGATCAGGGAACAACAGAGGGAGGCTTTTTCCTATTCCTTTTTGCTTCCTGCAGGTACCGGCTGAATCAAAGCTCTGAACTTCTCACATGCCCATCCTTATGCTCTGAATGATCTGGAAGATAGCTGCAAGAGGAAAACAGAACAGTCAGCACAGACACCAGGCAGCGGGAAGCTGGAAGCCCAGGCCGCAGTGAGCCGGGCTTCTGCAACCCCGGGGTCCCGATGTGCTAGCTCACAGCTGATTAGATATTTCCTAACAAGGAGTTAAGTTAACAAGAGGTCAGTGAACTTCTTTAGAGAGACAGCCTAGCTCTGTCTGCTGATGGATGCCTCAGGGATTTATAGATAACTCCTGCTAATTCCACCAGCAGTTAAGGCCAGAAAGTCCTCTGGCACTGAGAGACTTGGCCCCTTCCCTAGCTAATGTGCTGCGGCTGCTGGAGAGAGGGAGGTGGGCTTTCATGCAGAAACTACACTCATTAAACAGGTCAGCGAGTCTGCCTTTTCACAATGGCTGTGATCTGTGAAATGACCAGCGCTGTGCTGGGAAGGCAGGCCAGGTGCTCGGAGCAGGCCCACTGGAGACACGTGCATCTTGCGGCTGCCTAGAACTCTCTGGAATGCGCTGTCTCTCATGGAGGGCAGCAGTGATTTATTAAGGACTCAATCTTTACTACCTGGGCTCGTCAAAGAGGAAGGAGATGATAAGCCCCACAGAGAACTCCTGGGCCCCCTGCTCGTGCTGAGGAGAGCTGGCTAATAGCTCCCAGCTTGGTTACCAGCGGGTTTCAAATGTGTCCCAGAAGAGGAAGGCTCTGACTACATCCTTCCCAGCAAGCAGTGTTGGTCACTACTGACGGAGACAATGATGACGATGATTAGCTCAACTACCATGTACTGAATGATTTTATTTTTTGAAGGGAGGCATGAAGTAACATCTCACTTAATTACATGCATAGATGGAATCAGGGCTGAGCTCTCCGGAATCTTACCCCTCTCTCTTCCATAAAGTCATTCTGGAATATATCTGGGATCCTCAGCACCACAGGGGTATCCAGAACCCTCAGGAAGTAAGTCATTCTACCTTTTGTCATCTGTCATCATCTAATGCTAGGGACAACATCCTATGTGCCAGGGATACAAAGAGAAATAGCACATAGGACCCTCTTTCTTGGAAAGCTGGATTTTAGGGGTAGACAAAGCACTAATGCATTTTGGGTTATTTTCCCCCCTTTGGAAAAAAACCCAAAACATTGTACACATCATTGCTACCTTCCTAAATCTGAGATACCAAGCATGATTGAATGTTAACTTTTCATGAGCACTCAGTGTTATCATGATAAACAGCAACTGAGAATACTCGCTGTGGCAGTGTTATGGATGCTGCACCTGTTTGACCTGATACCAAACAGCTCCCATTGGCTGTACCTCTGGGTTTTTGTTTACGCTTCTTCTTATTATTGTTTTGTAAATTTCTTCATTCCTATCTCTGGCTGTAACTCTAGTGTTACTACACCTGTCTGCGGTGGGCCCTCTATCATTATTTTGTTACTGTAGACTGAGCTGAAAACAGACGGAGAATCATTGCAAATTTGTTCCATGAGGGTAGGAGGGATTTGTCTGTAGACATAGGGAAGGGCTTAGATCAACATCTTGTGTTATTTAATTCTGATAGATAACTCCTGCTAATTCCACCAGCAGTTAAGGCCAGAAGACCCTCTGGCCCTCTGTGCTCAGAGGTTTTCTTGGCTAATTTGGGGTTCTTAGGTGGGTCTCGACAAGGGGCAGTTGCTAGATGGAAGGAAAAACACGCTGCCAAAATTCATAATCTTGTAGGTGTATCCGATGTTTCTGTTCTTCCTCACATTCTGTATTCTGGCTTAATAGGAAGGTCAGGAGGAGGCAATAGCGTATTCACTAATATTAGGAAAAAGATAATTTGCACCTACCACGCCTTGGACTGTGTTCTTGGGACCAGGAAACTAATCTTAAAAGCCAACTTTAGACCCCATTCCATGAGGGTCAGATGGAGCTGGAACCCCCAGCTCATCATGGAATAGCTGGGAATAAAGTAACCTCTTTGAGACCGTTTCCTGTTCTGTAAAACAACTTATCCAGTTCTGTGGGTCTACTTTAAAAACTAATGAAAGATCATTCTAGATCCTGAATGAACCCATGAATTAACATCTAAGAATCTGATGGTCCTTAACTTTAGAGGTGGCCTCTTAAAACCCAATCCTCTTGGAGAAATTACTTTGCATAAAGTCTGTTTTAAATTCACCATCTGCGTCCACATCTAAGATAATGGTAAGATGGTTGTGTTTATTATTTCTTTTTCAGTTGTATCAATGTCTGTAAGAAGGCTTTCACATTTTATAGCAATTACATGGACTGTAATTGTGTGTGTCTGCCAATATTGACCTGCGGCGTAACCCCAGCCTCCTAAATGCTGACTTTCCGAGATGGCAAACGGGAAGAGAGCCAACAGCAAGTTCAAAGAGGGAAAGGAAGCAGGGAGTCTAGACCCTGACAAGTTAATAACTTAACAGTGGGTGAACAAAGCTGAGAAAACAGCCAGGCAAGCCGCAGGAGCGGGGTTGCAGGGAGGGAGGGGGGCAGGCCAGCAGGGCGGAGAGGTGCCAAGGCAGGGTGGGAGGCAGGCTCTCCAGGCCGGGGCAGCAGGCCGTGGGCAGGTCACTGAGATTCAGAGAAGAGCAGAAACTACCAGAACTGATGGGCCTTGGCACCCTCCCACCTTTATTTAGGACCTTGCCCTTGGTGGGGAACCTGCGGCCTTAGGGTCCCCAAGCACAGCCCCTTACAGAACAAATCCCTTTATTAAAAGAATTTGTTCTGTAAAATTTGGATTCGTTCAAAAGACCACAGGCAAGGATCCAGAAGACCACCTGTGGCCTCAAAGCCACAAGTTCCCTACCCCTGCTGCATCCTGTTTCTCTTTTTTTCCACCCTCCCTCTTTCAATGAAGTCCTTGGGCTTTAACAAGCTCGGATTGCTTGCTGCCAAATCAAACCAAATCAATCTGCCTGACCCCACACCTCTGGGGCCTCTCTTACTCCTTACAGGCATTTCTCAGGATCTGTTTGCACTCACTTTCTGCGCTTGCTTACAGGCTAGTCCTGTCTCCACCCACCTCATTCTAGTTTCTTCTGTCTTTGCTCCATGGAGGCATCTTTTGCTGACGTCACGAGTGACCTTTGTGTGTCTCAGGGTAGCAGGTGTTTCCTCCCTTCTCCTCTGTCTCCTCCTGCCTCCTCCACCCCACCGTGGAGCTCTCCCTCTGGACAACTTCCTCTGCGACAGGCAGTCTCCTAGTTTCTAGATTTCCTCTTTTTTTCTCACTCTTTCCTCTAAGTTTGTTTGATGGGGTCATTGTCCTCCACCTGACCATTAAATATGAGCACTGAAGTTCCTCCGTGAGCCCCCAGCTTTCTTCTCTTCATTCCTTTCTTCTCCCCAGGCAACTCATCCCAGCCTGGAGATTCAATTGCCACTCGGCTGTTGATGGTGCAAAAGCATCTCCAGCCCTGACGCTCTGGGCTCTAGCACACCTTCTGCCCCCTGACAGCTACAGCTGGGTGGCTCAAAGGCCCCTCGGGCACAGTAGGACCTTCTCATGATCTCTTTCCGCTGCCCAAATTGGATCATCTTGCAGGTAAGCTCAAAACACCACAGTCCTCCCTGACATCTCTAATCAATGATCAAGACCTGTGGATTTTCCCCGAGCATCTTGGGATTAGGCTCCCTTCTTCCATCCCCCAGAACCACCCTTGTCCAAGTTACTATCAGTCTTCCCCAGGCCCCTGCAAGGACCTCCGGGACCTCTACTCTTGCTTTTCTTCAATTCCTTCTCCACACTATAGTTTGAATTATCTTTTAAATAAAAGCAAATGATTTGGTATCAACCTGTGCTGAAAACACACCAAAAGCTTCCTATTGCCCAATGCTTGCTGAGGTCTCCACGACCTGCACATGCCAGGCCCTGTGCACCGGTCAGATTTACCTTGCATCCTTCTTCCCCTTGCTTGGGGAAGTAAGCTTCCTCCTTATGTTCCCTGATCTGACTAGACGGCTTTTATGAGTGCCATTCTTTCTGTCTGAAATACTTCCTCTACTCCACCCTGTTCCTTAACTTTCTTCAGAGAAGCCTTTTTTGACCACCTGGAGCAGAAGTTCTCAAACTTGAGGGTGCATCACTGTCTCATGGGGATGTGTTATCAGAGATGTCAGATCTGTGATCCCATCCTGAGTTTCTAATCCCATGGGTCTTGAGAAGGGACTGAGAATTCATGGTTCTAAGAAGTTCACAGGTGATGTTAATATTGCTGGTCTGGGAACCACACGTTGACACCCACTTACCCAAGAACATTCTGTGCTTTCATAGACCTATGGCTGAAATGTACACCATCTAGGGTGATTTCCTGATTAACTTGTCCTTCTTTCCCACTCCAGGAGAGCTGGGACCAGGTATGGCACAAAATAGGTCCTCTGCACATATTTATTGAATGGCTGAAAGGTGAATATTTTCAAAGACCATAGAGGAAAGTACATATTAAAAATCTCAAGTGATTACCAAAAGAGTCAGCATCAAATGGCTGCCTTCAGATTCAAATGTCCCAAGAGCTCAGTCCTCACAGGAGGAGCAAATCAAGATAGACCGTTAACTCATAAAGGCCTGAAACTGGGGTATCCCAAGGACTCGTGCTCTGGGGACTGACCCATTCCAGTTAAGTGGGAATGCTGGAAGGACATAGGGATGACAGGACAAAAGGGTCCAGCAGGAAACTGTCAGACAGCTAGAACCCTGACAGATAATACAAAGCCTCAGAAAGCCAATTTTACTGAAAATAAATAGTTAATGATAACAGAGATCAAGGGAGCTGCTAAGAAGACAGATCAAGACAGCCCAGAAGAACATCCTTTGGGAAGAGAAGACAACCCTACAAATCACAAAACTTTAATTATTTTTCATTAAATATATGAAAAAAGATGGGTCTGCTGAGAGAGAAGTTGAAACATCAGGAGAGAAGAAATTGCAAGGTGGATGGGTAAGCCCTCTAATAGAAACAGCACAGAGGAAGTCAAAGGCAAGATGCCATTTTCTGATAGCTTCTGCAGAGGAGAAGAAGGACAAAGAGAGATGGCAGAGACAGGCAAGAAGGTGCTGTTAATAAACCAGATGTTGTTAGCAAAGAATGGGAGGCCTTCTATCCACATTAAAATACCAGAAACACTCTTCTGAGGAAGAGCCCATGCATAGTCCCAAATGCTCCACCAGGGCACAGGGCAGAGGATGGCATATAGTAAGGGAGGCCAAGGTCACCTTGAGGGAGCTGAAGGCTGATGGGATGTCTCCTCCAGACCGTCCATCTCATATCCTGGGAACTCCGGAGCAGGTGCCTGGCCTCAGTATCTCCTCCAGGGCCATCCAGTTCCTCAGACATCCTACCTGGCAGTCTCAGGTCAGCGGAAGTGATCCCTCCGGATGTCACACTTTTGGGAAAGTTCTAGCAGGCTCCAGGAAAGTCCAGTGTTTATGCAGTTGACCTGTGAGTACAGTGAATTCATGTCTGTCCTGGAGTAAGTGTCCAGAAAAGAGTCCAACTGAGGAGCAGCTTGTGGCTGGGTCAAGACCCAGGATGGCTGTGCATCTGGAACATCTGGAAAACTCAGTTTTCCTGGCAGAATAATGGGATATTTCACAGGAGCTCTTTTCAATACATGGTCATATAGTAAAGTTGGTGAAAAACCTTTGTTCCATAGTACTTCTACGGAAATAATGAGAGGGGAATTCGGGGTATAAGAAAGTAGATAGATGCTGGAGTCTCAAAGAACTAGGTCTGGGGACTAACTCTCTCACTTCAGTGATGGGCCATGGGCCGATTTCCTCTAAGAGCCTCAGGTCTGTGATCTGGAAAAAAATGAATGTAATAGCACCTTTGTGGGGATTGTGTGACTAAAGGAGGAAACGCATTCCTGGGGCCTGGAGTTATGATAAGGTGGTCCTCAAGAGATGGGGGCCAAAATGGTTGTATGAACAGATCTTGCTTAACACCCATGGGCTTGTTTATAAAGAGGTTTTTCTAGGGTGGCGCCTGTGGCTCAAGGAGTAGGGGACCGGCCCCACACACCGGAGGTGGTGGGTTCAAGCTCGGCCCTGGCCAAAACTGCCAAAAAAAAAAAAAAAGAAGTTTTTCTAGAAGTAGAGAAGAGGTTCCAGCTGTCCATGAAGTGATACCACTGACCTGCTGGTTTATAAACCCTGTCCTCTCGGAGGACGGGTGACAGCTGCTCTGGGCACATGCTGGTCCTCAGGATCTCAGAATTTTGCTCCCCCCACTATCAGCTTATTCATCATTACAGAGCAAAGCCACCAAGGGGACAACATTTTATTTTTCTTTCCTTGTGAGTATTTGGAACCTTGGCCAGAACCTTCCCAGGAGGGTGGAGAGGTGGGGTGCCAATGTGAGCAAGGCCACAGGCATAATCACAGCACTAGCAAACATGTATCAAACAGGACTCCACTCAACATTTCACATGCGCAGTCCCAGCAGCTCCTGAGAATTAGGAGTCAGGTACCAGTACCATCCTCTCCAAGAACAAGAGAATGGAAGCGTCAGGTGGGTGTAAGAAACTTAGACAAGGCTGCACAGCCAGGAGGTGGTTTCAAGCCCAGGGAATCTGGCCCTGAAGTTAGACTGCTTAACTATTGTGCTACCTCCGCCCTCATGATGTATGGACATGCTCATTTGATGGCTTTCAATAAACATACCCCCAAATACAGACCTTCCTCAAATCTTGTGTTTCTGGAAGGTTTCAGAGAGCAGCTAGTAGTTCATAAAGGACAGTTACTTAGCTGTTATGAAAGGCTTCCTACTGGCTCCTTAGCTTTCAGGCTCAAGGACAGTTCATAAAACTGGTGACCACACAAGGGCCACACAGGGAGTGGCAGGCAGACAGCACCAAGAGACACAGCTCTGTGGCCTCCAGTGTGGCTCTGACACATGCATGACTTAGTACCTTCCCTCTTCCACACCATCCTTAACAAAAACTGCCAGTCTTAGAGAAAGGGGGGGGGGGTGGCCTTCCAGAAACAGGGAGGCCTTCAGTGAGTCCACACAGGAAGAGTTGGGACCCTATGAAACATGAGGTTGGGAGCAGGAAGAGTTCAGATCCTGCCAAGAACATCTCAGAGAATCACTTCTTCACATCTGTTCCGAAAAGGCTGTCCTGAAAAAGAACCTGTCCGGGACATGATCTGTCCCCCCTCCCCTCCCGTAGGCAGAGTCCCTGGAGAATATGAGAGAAAAGTACAGTCTGTTAACTGACAAACAAAAGGAATGTCCCTGCCCAGAAATGGTGGAGCTACTCACCGCGCTGGTGCCAGATAAACCCAGCAGGTTGTGTGCTGAAAGGCATCAACTCTGTAATGAGCCAGCTCTGGGCCAGGCACAATTTCCTACTTAATGGGCAGAGAGGGTCCAGATAAGAAAGTCAGAATGTCCAGCAATGCAGGGAGGTACGCTCTGCACACACGCAAACACACACGTGCACACAGAGAAATGCACACACACAAACACAGAAGCACACACGCAGAAACAAATACCCCGCTTCAAACAGAACAGCTTTGCTTTCATTTGTTTCCCTCTGATTTGAACAAAGAGTTCTGCAGTGTTAAAAAGGGGGAAAAAAAGGCTGAAAACCACTAGTTTTTTTTTTTTAAAAACACACAATATTTTTCTGATTATAAAAGTAATATATACTTATTGACAAATTTGGAAAATACAGAAAATTATGAAGAAAATAGCAGTCACTGGTTAATCCTATTACCCTAGAGGTTTCCCTTTGATGGAAATTCTTTTCACTTTCAAGAAGATCCAGGCTTTAAAAAAAAAAAAAGACTATCCAGGCTTTGGTAACCACTGAAATTCTCTTATAATCTCTAATTAGGAAATGAATATCAGGGCTTGCCAGAGAGAGAGAGAGTGAGAAATAAAATTTAAATCAGGGAGAAACAGTCTGAGGGAGGGAACTGGGGTCTGGCTGGTACTTGAGAGTTTTCTTCCACGAATCAAAGACTGATGGGAATTAAGTGACCCCATAGAGCTCATGTGAAATCGTGACTGAGGGATGAAGGGTACAACCACGTTGCAAAGAGCACTGTCTCAGACCACTGCTCCCTGTCCGTGTACAGCCTCATAACTCAGAAGGAGGAAATAATCCTAAAAAACCATAAGAAACATATATACATTGACTTGCAACAACAAAATTGTCTGAGCTAGCATATTAAGGAAAACACCTCGTTTTGCCAAGTCCAGAAGGCCTCTGATCAAAGGGGAAGGTAGAAAATGCTGTTTGTTGGTCCCAGTTGTCTGTGAACACTGTGGCACTAACATTATAAAAAGTTTAAGCCAGGGATAGCAAAAATAAGGACGTGGCCCTGCTAGCCACACCATGCCCAGGCAGACATCACTAATCAACTGCTGCCCACTTTCCCTTTCAACCTTGGTGTAGCCT
>CAUYQV010017729.1:0-34573 GCA_963574575.1 Galagoides demidoff
CTCACAGCAACCTCCAACTCCTGGGCTCAAGCGAGTCTCCTGCCTCTGCCTCCCAAGTAGCTGGGACCACAGGCGCCCACCACAACGCCCGGCTATTTTTTGGTTGCAGCCATCATTGTTGTTTGGCCGGTCTGGGCTGGATTTGAACCTGCCACCTTAGGTGTATGTGGCTGGAGCCTTAGCCACTTGAGCCACAGGCGCCGAGCCTGGGGACAGGAGTTTTACCCAGTTCTTTCTTCCTCAGCCAGTCAACAGAAGGCTTTAAGAGCAACAGGTGAGGTATTTTCAGGAAGGAAGTATTGTGCATCAAGATGGTAGCATCAATTCCTGTCTGAGTTTCCAGCCTGCCCAGCAGATTTCATGCTGACCAACTCCACAATCCCCTGAGCCAATTAGAATAACTAACTCACTCTCTCTCTCTCTGTCACACACACACACACACACACACACTTACTTCTGTTGGTTCTGATTCTCTGGGGGAGAACCCTGACTGATAACTGATGAACTGAAGTGAGTATGACATTTATAGTCTCCTTGACAACACTATGATCCAGGGATTATAGGTGTGATGCCAGTGGTGGTGATGGGTGGAAGGTGGAGGCTGAGATGTCAATATGCACTTGGATGCACACACGTATGAGCCTTTGTCATCTGCTGTAGGTGGTAGGAGGGAGAGTCTGATGGGAAGAGCACAGTGCTGAGAGTCAAAGGCCAGAGCTCAGGCCTTGATTTATGACTTATTGCTGCCCTTCTGTGAAACAGGGAGAGGCCCAAGAGTGATTAGGTGCTATAGTTTGGTTTGTTTAACTCTTCAGAAAATCATGTTGAAATTTGATCCCCAGTGTTGGAGGTGAACCCTGTTGGGAGGGGTTTTTGTCCTGGGGGTGGATCTCTCATGAATGGCCGGTGCCATCCTCCAGGTAATAAGTGAGTTCTTGCTCTATTAGTTCCTAGGAGAACAGATTGTTAAAAAGAGCCTGGCACTGCCCCATCTTTTTGGTTCCTCTCTTGCCAAGTGATCTCCACATAAATCAGCTTCCTTCCACCTCCTGCCAGCAATGGAAGCGTCCTGAGGTCCTTGCCAGAAGTGGATACTGGTGCCAAGCTTCTGTACAGCCTGCAGAACGGTGAACTAACTAAACCTCTTTTCTTTATAAATTACCCAGCCTCAGGGATTCCTTTACAGCAGCACAGATGAACTAAGACGTTAGGGTAATCAAACAAGACATGAGAGTTAAAGCATTTTGTAAAGCAGTAGGTGAATGTCATTTGGTACCTCAATTTTTTAAGATGCATATTCATTCTACAAATTATTTAGATTAACTATTTTTCGGAGAGACTATGACCAATGTGTGGAAATAGACTCGTCCCTCCTTTCTCTGAATGACAGGCAGTACAAACATGAAGAAAAACAGCTGGGGGCCTTTTGTCAAAACCAATGAAAACTGTCAACTGTATCAGGGATGCGAGAAGGAAGTCACTGAACTTTTATTTAGGGGCACTGGGGACATGATCCCACTGGAAGGGGCTCTGGTCTGGCATCTGAGCTGTAAGGGGAAAAGGAAAAGGGGGTGGATCTGGCCCCCATGCTGCTCCTGTGCCCTGCTGTTCATTTTCCCTGCTTACCCAGACTTTTCAGTCAATGACCCCGCACATCTGGAGGCTACAGGGTTCAGAAGGATGCTGCTGGACTTTGACCTATTTGCATCCTCAGCAGAGGGTGGGTGCTGCAGGCCGATGGCAGGGCTCAGTCTTGTACTGGGAAGGTGAGAGATGGTCCACATAGCCAGCTGGCATGCCGAGGGACATCTGATATCAACAAACGTTGGTCTACAACATGCCCACACCATACACTTGCCTTTAGGATCCCAAGGGCCCACCACTCTGTTTTGTAACTTCTTCCTTGCCTGCCTCTTAGATTAGCCTGTGAGTTCTATGTGGTCAGAATCCATCATAACCTGTATTCTGGGAGCAGAGGGAGGAGTAGAAAAGGAAGGGAGGGAAAAACAGGAAGGTAATTAACTAAGGAAATAGGGAAAATAATTCCTACCTCCAGAGACTTGCAACTTCTATTTGAGGAGGTCAGAAATACTCACACGATGCTAACGGTTTGCTCCTATGAAACATAATGAGTTTCATCCTGTGGTACATCTCATTGCTGGAGAATTAGCAGCCAGCCATGTGCAAAAACAAGGCCGTATCCTGAGGAGCTAACCAGGAAATGCCAGGGCAGTGGGAGACCAAGCCTGCTCTGGGTTGGTGTGATTGGGTTGATGAGGGCTAAATCTGAAGGGAGAGGAATTGGAAAGGGCGTCTGAGTGGGGCCTTGGCCATTCTCTGATCTCACAGCACACTTGCAAGCTGGGAAAAAGCCCTCTCTGCACCCAGCCAAGATTGATGTCTCAGATCCTGCCCATCTCAAGCTGTCAGGGACCCTCTTCCTTAGAGCACATTCAGGCGGCACAGTCTTGCATTAATTTAGAGCTAATTGTCAGGTAATGAATTCGATTTGGCTCACCATATTGAAATCCCTTCTGCTCCCAGCTCAACACCAGTAAATCATTTGCATCACAAATCTTCTCTTCCCTGGATGCCCAGCTTGCCCAAGCTGTTGTGCAGACCTTCCTGCCTCCCCATATAACCTGCTTTGAAAGCAGCTGAAAATCAACCCATCTCCTCTTAGAGCCACAAAGCTGAGACTCGCATGAGAAAACTGAGTTTGGGTAAGTGTCTTCAAAAAGTCTGGAACAATGCTTCTCAAAATGTGGCCCAGAACCAGTGGTATCAGCATCTTGGTAATTCAAGGTAGGTGCGAATTTGGGGGCCCTATTCCCCATTAAGGGAATCAAAAATCTGGGGGTGGGGCCCAGCAGTCTTGTTTGAGCAAGTTCTCTAGATGATTCTGATGTACAGTCAAATTTGAGAACCACCGGTCTCTCTAGAATGTCACTAAATCCACCAAAAAGTAAGTGATTCTTCTTAATTCACTTTAACTCCCTGTAAAGTCAGCTTCTTTTTCTAGGTTTCTGGATTTTCTTAAGGAATTCTGAATTTATTCCTCTTTCATCTCTGGATTAGCTAGAATTAGGCTCAGTTTGGGGGTGGGGTGGTGGAGACGGCTATAAGTGACTTAAACAAGATAGATTTCATACTTCCACTAATGTAAACAGGTTGGGAGCGGGCAGTCTGAAATTAATATTGTGGTTCGTGATGTCAACAGAGCACAAACTCTATAAAATGATATAAAGAGATTTATTCTGAGCCAAGTATAAGGACCAGAGTCTGGAGACATATGCAAGAAGCCTTGAGCAAGTGGACAGTCACGGTTGGGTTACATTTTGGGTTTATTCATTTCAGGGAGACAGGAATTATACGTAAACTCATAAATTAATATGTGGAAGGCATAACATGTACGTTGGTTTGGCAGGACATCTCAAAGAGAAGGATTACAGGTTATAAGGGTGTTTCAAGATTCTTTACTTTGCAATTGATTAAAGAAATGAAGCTTTGTCTAAATGAGGTTTTGTCTAAAGGCTTGGCATGTTGTAGGATAAGGAAGTCTGCTAATCAGAGACAAGTCACCCAGCACTTATCAGACCTCTACCCAGACTCAAGCCATCTGTTAAGTAAACTGAGGACCTGCAGGTGTGGTTCATGCCCTGCCCTGTAGAGCTCTAGGTCTGTTAATGAGTTATAAAAGGGATCTCCAAGAAGGCAGGTGGGTATGATGAGGCACATCTGACCTCCCTACTCATGGTCAGAATCTCAGGGTATTTGGGGGGTTCCTTTGGCCAAGACGGGGTTCATTCGTCAGCTGGGGGCTTACAATTTTGTTTTAGTTCGCACTAATCATGCTACCTTGCTCCTCTGCTGGCCTTCACATGCCACCTCTTGGCCCAGAATGTCTGCTGAGGATCCAATCATCACACCTGCATTCAAGTGGGTAGAAAAGATGGAGAACAAGAGAAAGACATGCTTATTCCTTTGCAGACGCTTCTGAGTGTTGCACATGACATTTCCGTCTTATATCTCATTGGTCCAGGCTTAGTCATTTGGCCATACCTGCAAGGGAGGCTGGGAAATGTAGTTTTTATTCTGGGTGTTCATGTACCCAACAAAAATTGGGAAACCTACTTTTGAGGAAGAAAGGGAGATCATGGGCATAATGGCATGGACAACTAGCCGCAAATGATGGCCTGTGCCACAACCTCTGAAACGTCTTTCTGCTTCAAAGTCTTCAAGGAGACCTCTTCCCCATGTTCCTCACATCCTTCAGTGGCGGCTTCACCACACATTTATTTCAGGAAGCATTCTCTGATCACCCTGAATGTGGCTTTCCCGACAGCCCCTGTGCCTGTCCCCACTAGGTTCGATTCCCACTGCCTGCTGAGACAGCTAATTCTGTGGAATCATGATCCACAGTCAGACTATAAATGCCTGGGAGCCATGGAGCCATGGTGAGTCTCAGCTCCTGCTCAGCTGTGTCCTCAGCTGTGGAAGGAGAGGATTGTGGCTGGACCCTGAGGTGCCTCTAATGTGCCCCAGTGCCCTTTTTTTTGGATTCTTTCCCAATGTTGATGACTGTCCTCAGGGCAGAAAGGCAGTGAGGCCTGCCCAGCTAATGACCAGACAGACTCTGTTAACTCCGGTCTGACACGAAGGCGTGGACTGCAAAGGGAGGAAATAGGACTCAGGGACTGTTTTGGATGATGGGTTTAGAGAAGCTGGCTCTGGAACTGAGCAATACGATTTGTATTCAAATTAGGGGAAATCCAGCAGAGAATTCTATAAGATTGGTGCTGTTAGAGGGTCATTGCTCATCTCCAATGTATTGCCCCTTCCTGCCCCAGATTCCATTCAATCTATCTCCATCTCAGTCATTTTACAGATTTAAAAACAAAGAAACAAAAACAACATGGAGGTACCCAGGGAGGGGTAGTAATTTACCTGAAGTTTTAACAACCAATCAGTAAAATAGTAAAAGTGATGGTGACTCCCTGTTTATGACCTAAGATTCACCGCTAGGGGATACCAGTACACTGCCCTTGACACTTGACTCTAGAAACCTCAGGTTCCTCATCTGTAAAATGGGAATAATATCATTTTCAGGGTTCTTAGACCCCCCCCCCCCCAAAGTACACAAATTCCTTGACCCATCTGCAGGTGTGCCTTACGTTGTCTCTCTGGAGATGTATTTTAGAGTAGATTCCAGGCATATCATCCATAGGCAGATCTGTTCACTTGAGTATCTGCTTAGTACAGACACCTCTTCAGGATAACAGGTTGAACTAACCGTGAGCACAGCTCCCAGATCAGCCTAGGTCCTTAAACTGAAGTCTGTGGCCTGAGCAGGGAAGGACGACAGATGCAATAATAGCTGGCACTTCTGACATCCCGGGTGTGAGAGATGCTTTATTTGGTTTAATCATCCCACAATCTTAATAAAAGCTCATCATCCTGTTAGGGTTAGGGACAGGATTTGGATCAGAGGTATAACATTTGTCATATAAGATTTTACAAACTGAGGTTGTGAAGGCCCAGAGAGAAAAACCACATGCCCAGATCTAGCAGGGAGATGAGCAGCACAAGTGTGACCCAGCGCAATGGAGGAAGGGGAGTTTTGATCTGGGTCAGGGACAAGAGAGGGGTCCCTTCATCTGTCATGTTCCTGGGGAGATCAGATTCTGCAAGCTCTTAGGAGTTAGCTGGCATCTCCGTGGTGCCCACTCTACTGACCACTCTGCCTTCCTGTCTGCTGTTTCTGTCCTTGTCTCCTCCTCAGGACAAGATCAGTGTTTTCCCTATTTGTGACTCCCCAGTGCTTGGAGCCCACAGGTGCTTATTAAATCACCTTTAATATGGGTCATTGCAGGGGGGTATCGCACGCTTTCTGGGTGAAAGACACACCCATAACTCTGACTTAAACCTTACAAAAGCAAACTATGTAACCAAAATGTTTATACCCCCATAATAATGTGAAATTTTTTAAAAAGAAAAAAAAAAAAGAAAATTTCTAGAATCTCAAAAGACCCGTTGGCCCACTTCCTGTCTCTACCCTGTACAGTGGATAACCATTATTCTGACTTGGAACCATAAATTAGTTTTGACTGTCTTTTAACTTTAGGTACATGGATTGTGTATTCTTTTGAGTCTGATTCCTTTGCTTAACTTGACATTCATAAGATCTATGCATGTTGTTGCATGTACTTGTAGTTTGTTCGTCTTTGTTGCATAGTATTTCTGTGTGAGTACACCAATTTATTAACCCATTTCAATGAATAAATATGGCTGGTGTGCAAAAAAGTCAACTTTCATAAATTATTTTACAATCTCAGATGTGATTTATCAGTCGGTTGCAAGGCTGGCACTGGGGGGAAGGGATACAGATGATTTCTAAGACCTGCTTCCCTCTCCCCTCAGTATAGCCAGTGAGACAAGATTAACCCTGGAGTGAGGATGGACGAGCCAGTGGTGCTGAATGGCAGGCCCAGACCATCAGTGCCTGGAGGTTTCAGAGGTGAAGCAGATTCATGACAGCTGGAGCCATTAGACAAGCTCCAAGTCTTGGAGACTGTTTGTTTGGGGTTGAGTAAAAAGCAAGGAGGAAGTCGTGGTAGTGGTGGGAGCAGTGGTGGCCAGTGGGAGGCGGGGAGCTTGCTGGAAGAAATAGGGAAGAGGGACACATCCTGGGAGGATGCAAAAGCTTAAAAGCCAGGAGAGGATTTTGATGCCAGAGAAGTAGGGAGCCATAGAAAGTTCTCAAGCAGGGAGAAACAGCTGAGTGGTGTTGTAGGCAGGTGAGTGCTGGGGAGTGATGGATAGAAAAGACAGATGTGGAAGAGGGAGAGAGTGAGGGTTGCCAGGAGGCTGAAGGGAGGCTTTCCTGTGGCCTGTCTGTATATCTGCTCCATTTTTGACCATTTTCAAGAGGTTAGTAGCTTGGATGCAGCCCCAGTGGACTATAGGAACTCCTTTTATTTGTTTATTCATTCTTTCTTTAAAAAAATTGGTGTTGGGGATGGACACCACATAAATACACATAGCTACCTAAGGACCTCTTTCATTTACACATTCACGGAAATCTATACATTTACAGCATTTACGGAAATCAATTTGTGATATGTATAAACTTTCCTTCCACTCCCCACTTCCTATTCCCATTCATTTCCCCCATTCTCATGGTTGTAGTTTGTTCATAAATGAGTAGCTCATAACCATCACACACTATGCCTTGGGAGGTGAAGGAGCTGCTTGGTGACATGAGGGTGGTCCTTGCCATGCTTGCTGGGTGGAATTCCTTCCCTTGGAGTCTATGGCCCTGCCACAGTTGGGGTCAGTACCCCCTCAACTCACCTACACTCCTAGCAGTGGGCTTTGCGCACTGCAGGAGGGCCCTCAGGGCAGTGCCTCCGAGGAAGATCACCTGGAGGTCTCTGGCCCCAGGTGTTTGAGGCCCCTCTCTGGTGCCCGCAGTCCTCAGGCCTCCATTTCTCCTCAAGGCCTCATTCCTGAGACTAAGGAAAGGAAAAAGCCCAGAGGAAGAGGCTCAGGACCTCTCGGGCTCAGTCACCTGCACACCCACTCAGCAGCTCTCCCTGGGGACAGGGCTCTCTAAAATAGCCACTGTTAAGTCACACCTCTCCCTCAGCCCTCCTGGTGTTTACCTCCTTAATGTCAGATCCTTGGTTACTTGTCAGGAATCACTGCTGCTCTAACTGGGTGGTCTGGGCAGGGACAGGTAAAGGTACCAGGAATGACTGAGTGTGCCCCACAGACCAGGCTGTGGCATAGAATGTGGGCATGACATCACTTAGGTAGTTGTTATTCAGCTCAGAGGAGTGTTGGAGTAAGGGTTAGGGTTAGGAGTAGGTTTATTAGACAGTAGAACGTCCATAGCTGACAACGTTCCTACACTGATCACCTCCTTAACTTGACCTAATGTTCATAAACTGGACATGTACCACAAGTACAGCATAGTAGGCCTAGTTTCTTACATTGACCACCTCTGTAGGTTGAGCAAAGTTTGTTACAGTCCCTTGGGTGATCATTTTACAGAGGTGCTACTGTATTAATTTAAAAATGGGCAACAAAGGCTCAGAGAGGTTAAGCTACTGTCTCATGTTCACACAAAGCATGGCAGTCTGAGATTAAACCAGACCCACTCACTCCTGAGCTCATACTCTGCAGTATTGCTGCTCCGCCGGCTGGGGGCGCTCCCAAGGCTGCTCTGGAAATATAATCTCGGCTGGGGAACAGTTTTCCCGAGTCTCCCCAGTGTTCAACAGCTTTACCTGCACCATTGTGGTCTCCGAGAGAGTCTGTGCTAAGGATGGGCCGGATTGCTCTCTTTTCTATACTTAGCAACGGGAAATAATTGCAGTGCAAACGCAGAGATGCGAAGGAGGCGATTTTTGTTGGCATCAGTTGTGCTAACATCCTGCCGAGAGATCTGCCTATCTGGCCAAGGTTTTGAGATGCCTAGGGTCCAGGAACACCTGTTTCATTGAAAGCTGTCCTTGAATGAGACCAAATTTCCAGGGGTTGCAGAGGCTCCAGTGCGTGGTTTTAGCTCCCCTGAGGTAGGATCAAAACAAGCTCACTCCCCATGTGCACTGTGCTGGCTTGCTTGGCTGCTCCTCCTTCTTGTGTTTCAGGTGGAAAAGTTGTGGGCTAAGTTGGGGTCTGAGGAGGCAGAAATGCTGTGCCCCAGAACCCAGGCCCTGGGGGCGGGAGTCTCTCATGGTGACTCCACTGGTTTTCCCCAATGCCATTTAGGAAGTTCACAAATGTGAGGGGAGCCGGATTGTATTCCTCTCTCTCCTTTGTAGATGGAGAACTGGTAGTTCAGTGAGGTACTGCATTTGCCAAGGCCATTTTCAGACCTTGGCTGTGCCAAGGCTGTAGTCCATCCTGGTCCTTCCTGGGCTTCCCACTAGGTGGCCTAGGCCTACCTACCCCTCCTGTTCATGGAATCATGGATAATGTATTCCTCAGACCTTGCATAGACAAGATCCTGGGCTGGAGACAGGCGGTCTCAGTCCCTCTGCTGTGCCCACTGCCAGCCCCTGAGCGCCTCTCCTGCCCCACAGGCCTTCTCCAGACCACAGAGTTCACATGCTGCTCACTGACCAGCAAGCTTGCCTTCACGGGATCCCTACCTGGGCCACTCAGGCCTCCCCATCCCTGCTTGCCCTTATCAAATCTTACCAACCCTATTCTCCATTCTCTCAGATTACACAGCTGACCAGATAAAATGATCTGAAAATTAGAGGTGAGTTACCGGAGTGACAGCTGCACCTTGGGGAGTGGGGACTGGGGTTCATGGTGGATTGGTGGGCGGTGCAGTGAGCCACTGGAGTAGTGTGTGGTCACCCACCAGCCTAGTACTCGCCATTTCCACACCCACCCTAGCAGCTGGTTCAAACCCACCCCTCCCTCCTCCTCTCTCCATCTTGGGTGCCTCCAGTTAAAATTGGCTCTTTCTTAGAGAGAGAGAAGGAGGGAGGGGGATGGGGTCTTGGTGTGTGCCACAACTTTTGGGGGGCAAGACACAATTGTAAGAAGGACTTTACCTAACAAATGCAATCAGTATAGCCTGGTTTCTTGTGCCCTCAATGAATCCTCAACAATAAAAAACAAACAAACAAAAAGTTGGCTCTTTCTGTGACTGTCACTGCATTAGGACAGCTGAGTCTTTATAATGATCTAAGGGATGCCTGACTCCATGGTTGAAAAACAGAGGGCCAGAGAAGTGAGCAGACACGTTCTGGCCTCTGGGATGGTTGTTGTCCCCTGGGACCTTAGGCAAGTGGTGATGTGTAGCAGGTAGAGCATGGACTCTGGATCCAGAACATCTGGGTTTGAAACCCAGCTTTGCTGCTCACTAGCTCTGTGGTCTCAGATAAGTTACTTAACTTCTCTGTAGCTGGTGTGTAAAATGGGGAAATTCTAGTGCCTACCTCAAAGGGTTGTTATAAATGAATTAATGAATGTGAAGCCGTAGGCCAGTGCCAGGCACATGAGAAATCCTTAAAATGTCCTAAAATTTGGAGCCATTGAGAAGCCATTACATTGTCTCACTTCTTCAACATGGGTGAAGGTTGTAGGATAGGCCTATGATGATTAATTTTAGGTGTTGACTTGACTGGTCCATGGGGTATCCAGACATTTGGTTGAACATTATTTGAGGTGTGTTTGTGAGAATCTTTTAGGATGAGATTAATATTATCTTGGTAGACAGAGTGAAGCAGATTGCCCTTCCCAGTGTGAATGGACCATAGACAATTCATTGAGGCCTGAATAGAACAAAAAGACTGAGTGAGAAAGAATTTATTTTCTCTACCTGACTTCTTTGAACTGGGACATGGGTATTCTCCTGCCTGTGTACTTGGACTTGGACTAGAACTTAAGACCATTGGTATACATATACCACAATTTATTGGTCCATTTGTGGATCGATGAGCACTTGGGCTTCTTCCATGATTTAGCAATCATGAATTGGGCTGCAATAAACATTCTGGTACAAATATCTTTGTTGTAATGTGATTTTTGGTCTTCTGGATATACACCTAGTAGAGGAATTGCAGGACCAAATGGCAGGTCTATTTTTAGTTCTCTAAGTGTTCTCCAAACATCTTTCCAAAAGGGACGTATTGGTTTGCATTCCCACCAGCAGTGTGGAAGTGTTCCCCTTGATGGAGACTTTACCTCCTTCATGTTTACATGGATGGAGCTGGAACATATTCTTCTTAGCAAAGTATCTCAAGAATGGACGTAAAAGTATCCGAAAAAGTATCCAATGTATTCAGCCCTACTATGAAGCTAGTTTATAGCTTTTATACGAAAGCTATAGCCCAATTATAGCCCAAGAATATGGGAACGAGGGAGAGGGAGGGAAGAGGAGGGGGGAGGATGGGTGGTGGGAGGGTGATTGGTGGGACCACACCTATGGTCCATCTTACAAGGGTACATGTGAATCTTTCTAAATGCAGAATATAAATGCCTTGACACAATAACTAAGAAAATGCCATAGAGGCTATGTTAACCAGTTTGGTGAAAATATTTCAAATTGTATATAAAACCAGCACACTGTACCCCATGACTGCATTAATGTACACAGCTATGATTTAATGAAAAAAAAAAAAAGACCATTGGATCTGCTCGTTCTCAGGCTGCTAGATTCAGACAGGAACTACACCGTCAGCTTACCCAGATCTCCAACTTCAAGTGCAGACCTCCTCAGCCTCTGTCACTCATGAGCCCTTTCCCTATACTAAACACGTACACCCTAATGGTTCTGTTTCTTTGGAGAACCCAGATTAATACCATACCTGAGGTAACAAACTCAGCAAGGTGGCATAGCCTGGTCTTAAACTTGGTCCAATTCTTTCTTTCTTTCTTTTTAAAAAATGTTTACATTACTCAATACTACCTCTTATAAAATAAGGGAGGACAACTGTGACTTCCTCAGGACTACTGATCCTAATCACTGGGAGAAGAAAAACATCTCCCAAGATATCTCATTTTGAGGATAGCATGTTTTTTTTTAAAAAATTACAAATGAAATCTAAAGCCCGTCCCAGAGATGGCTGCAATTCTTTGCCAGCCACCAGAGTTCAGAGACGGAGGCTTAAAGAAGCCTTGAGGAGAATTACTTAATTTAGAGCATCGGGAACCCAACAATTACTTGCTTAAAAATAGAATTTGCTGAAACAACTTTCAGCTTCTTATTCTTCTCAGTGCATAATAAAGTAATTAGTAATTTGTGTCACTCTGATAATTTTTCTCCTTCCAATAATCACCAACAGTGACACTGTTGCCATGTGGGGGTTCCAACACACACACACACACACCCACACACACACCCTACCTCGCTCATGTCTCATCCCTGGAAGAAGATGGATACCATAGTGTTGGTGGTTTTGTTGTGGCTGTTTGAATGAACAGTTATGTGACCTCTTTTCCCATACTCATGTGTATAAGATAGTCTGGGTGTGCTTGTCAGAGGTAGAAAAAAGGGCAAAGAACTGTCAAAATATCCTCAAATATCACACAGAATCTGTTCTGAGAATGATAGATACCTATATATTTCCAGCTCAAAATCAGAACCTTTATCTAACAAAAGGATTTATGCTGAAGTGTGGTTCGTTTTGTTTATTTAATATGATGGGTCTTACAAAGGCATAAAGAGTAAATCACATTTATTTATACATTTGCTAGTTGAATGAAACCATATAAAAGCGTGGATAGTCCAAGAAAGTCCAGAGTATAAATTACATGTGTTTTGGTACGTCTTATATACTAGATTTATAAACAGCTATTATCTACCAAGCAAATAATCAACCATTTGAAACAAAGCAATGATAGTGGAAATTTTATCCCTAAGCTTAGCTGACTGAATTTATGGGAAGACTCAGATGACTATGTAAAACTAGAGAAAGAAAGTTGAAAAAAATTGATTCCTGTTTATCATATTATATTCAAATTACTCTAACAAATGCTATTATTGCTAACATTTATTGAATGTTTACCAGGTACCATTCACTGTACTAAGAGCTTTACCTGCATTATATCAGCTCTGTAAGGTGGATGATATTCTTTCCCTCTTAAGAATATCTTAAGATGGAAGAATTCATAGTCTTATTCTTTCCATCTTATAAATGAGGAATGTGGCAGAGACTATGCTGCTTACCCAATAGCTTCTTCTTTTTAAAATTATCAGTAGAACCAGATTTTATTTAGTGTGATAATATACCTTGCTATGAGTTGACATTTCTGAGCCTCCCTTGAAACCAGGGACAAAATGTGGCCAGAGGACTAAATTCTGGCCAAGGGGAAATAGGCACAAGTGTTGTGTGGATCATTCTAGAAGAGTCACCAGAAGCATCTGACTCAGCTGGGAGGTCATCCTCCTCCCGTCACCTCTCTTGCTTTGTGCTTTGCGCTTCCTGTGGGCATGACAGTTGATGAGCTGTTCTTTCCCCTGGCAGCTGATTTGGTGATGCAAACCCACTCTGCAGCTGGGAATGACTAGAAAAGCTGGAAAAAAATTAACCTGAAAAATATGTTTGAAATTTTCAGAGAAATTTGCAAGTCACTAAAGCATTATTAGGCCAAGTTCTATGAGAAGAAGGGAGCCCGTGGATGTGAGCCTAGATTTTCTGGCCGATTTTTTGTAAGAGTGTCTGCCAGTTTCCCAAGATGTGGCCGAGGAGCCAAACTGAGCAGAACTCTCAGCAGATGTTGGAGGCGAGGAGCCTGTCAGGGAGGATAGCCCTGATAAAACCTCGGGATTGGGGGGAAGGCTATGAATGGTCACATCATTGGAATAAAGGTGACCCAGAAATAGTCTGTCCCTTGAAGGGACCGAGCCCAGCTCCAAATCACCTCCCTCCTCAGTGATCTGGGGTTGATAGCTCCTCTCTCCTTCTGACTGAAGCAAATGTAAATTACTCTCTGAAAATGACAGCATTATCAGAAGCCTCAAATTATCTCTTCAACTTTTTCAAGATAAAGATATAGGTCTCAATCAAACAGACTAGGGGAAAAGATGGAAAAACTTTTGACTTCTGAAATGATGGAGTAAGAACCTCCAAAAATTCTGTAACGAACTTTGAGAAGTGAAATTCTTTAACAGACTTTGAGAAAGAGGACACAGAGTGGAAAACTGCAAACAATTCTCACTATGTATGTAAGCAAAGAAATTCTAAATCAAATACTAAAAATAACTTAAACAATTATGGGAAAACTCTAATATGTGATAATGCCATTGGGTTATTTTAGGAATAGAAGACTCATCAGATTGATCTCTGTAGATGGCTAAAAGTTATTTCAGAAAAATGCTGTACTGATTCTAGATAAACAAAATGTGGTAAACTAGATATGGAAGATTTTTTAAGTGGTAAAGAATATTTAGGTTTAACAATAACATATATTTAGAGGGGAAGCACCAGATATATTTTCATTAAAATCAGGAATAAGATAACACATCTGCTCTCACTATATTCTTAGTATTTTCTTGAATATTCTAGCACAAAAAGAAATGAGAAGAGCTTCTGAGAAGGAGATCAAAAGTATCACTACTTACAGTTAATATCATCACCTATTCAGGAAACCTGTGAGAATCAATTGAAACTATTAGAATGAATAAGAACTTAAAAAGATGGCTGGGCATAGATATTACATAAATAAATACACAAAACAATCACTTTTCCAATTGCATATCAATAGTCAATTCAAATATAAAGTGAGGAAGGAGCCCCTCGTTAAACAATTGCAGCAGTGTAAAATGCTAGCAATAATTCAACCATGAATGTTATAAATTTCTCCCAATAGTATAAAAAAATATCAAGGTAAATGACTTCTGGACCACAAGACTGAATATTGAAAGGAGGCCAGTTCATCCTACATTCATTTATAGGTTTAATTAAACTCCTATTTCAGAGGGGACTAGGTATGGTGGCTCACCGCTGTAATGCTAGTATTCTGGGAGATCCAGGTGGGATGATCACAAGTGATCAGAAGTTCGAGACCAGCCTGAGCAAGATCAAGACCCCATCTCTACAAAAATACAAAAATTAGCCAGCCTGGTGATGGGCACCTGGACTCCCAGCTGTTAGGGAGGCCGAGGCAGGAGGATCACTTGAGATTAACGTGAGGAATTAAAGGTTGCAGCGAGCTATAATGATGCCACTGCACACTAGCCTCAGTGACATGTCGAGTGAGATTTTGTCTCAAAAAAAAAAAATTCAGTGGGAATTTGGCATGCATCTAAACAGCATCTGGAAAAATAACATGAAAATAGGGGCATTTTAAAGAGTACTGATGAAAATATCTTTCTTTCAAAGAGTAAATTATTTGCAAGTGATGTAGATTTAAATTAAGATTTTTCTGGAAATGAATATGGCCATTTATATTAAGCAGCTTTACCACCTAGCAATTCTTCCTTTAATAATTTAACCTAATAAAATTTTTTCAGCAGTGCAGATAAAGTTTTATGTAGGGGAAGGTGCATCATGTGTCACCGTAAAGGTGTTTACAATGTCATTTCTAAAATTTTCACAAATTGAAGTTCATTAAATCAACAATGACACGTGTTTAATTAGAACACTATTCAGCCATTGCAGTTGTGAAGAAGAATCGTTAATAACACTGGTAGCATATTCCATTTTCCAAAGACGGCTGTAAAAATCTCTTCTGTCCTACATGGTCTTTTTTTTTTTTTTTTTTTTTTTTGAGACAGAGCCTCAAGCTATCCCCTGGGTAGAGTGCCATGGCATCACAGCTCATAGCAACCTCCAACTCCTGGGCTCAAGCAAGTCTCCTGCCTCCACCTCCCAAGTAGCTGGGACTACAGGCGCCGGCCACAACGCCCGGCCATTTTTTGGTTGCAGCCATCATTGTTGTTTGGCGGGCCCAGGCTGGATTCGAACCCGCCACCTTAGGTGTACATGGCTGGTGCCTTAGCCCATTGAGCCACAGGTGCCGAGCCCTACATGGTCTTTTACTGTGTGATCTTGCTGCGTCCCTTCAAGGGGTGGAATTCATTTCTCCATCTCCTTACCTGTGGTGGGCCTTGGAACCACAAAACCGTTAGCAAAATAAAATTATATTGTCTTAAACCACGAAGTTGTGATGTGGTTTGTTACACAGCAATAGACAAGTGGGAAAATATATAAAGATGTTTTAGAAACATTCAATGAAAATATGTTACAAAACAATACGTACTGCACAATTCAGCTGGAAAAAACATCTGCACATACACATGTGGAGATGGGGAGGGCTAATGCCCAAGTGTAGCACTGTTGGTTTCGGATGGTGGGATTACTGGGCTTTTCATTTTCTTCCTGTAACTTGCTGATTCCTCACATTCCTATGGTGACTATGTATTGTTTAATGCTAAGAACAAAAGCATAAAATCATGTTTTTGAAGATACTTTGATGACAGGTAGATACAGTATTATCTAAAAAGAAAAGTATACAAACAGTGTCTATGAGGGGCTTTCCGTTCTTTGCACCTTGTGTTTCTTGGAAGGAATTTTGGCAAGAAAACCCAATCAGATTTTCTTTGCATTTTTCTTCACTGATTTTTCTGCAAAAGAGAAGAAATTATTTTCTTGGCGAGTGAGATGCTGGGATCAGAATTCCACTGCCCTGGGGGAGTTTAAGTGCACGGTAGCTGGGCTTTGGTGTGCTGGTCACACTGGTACACGGGCTCAGGAGAAACTTCCCCTTTGCCCTCTGAAAGGTTTGCAGAAAATCAACTGAAAAAAGGGCAGATTAATAGGAGAAATGGCATACAAATTTATTCGTGTGCATGGGGAGAAAAATCCCCATGTTGAAGAACAAGCAGTGGCCCAGACTTAATCTTTCTTCCTATGATATGAATTCAGTTCTTGGAAACTCAAGGAAGGGACCAGAGACAGTTGTTTTCTTCTTCAGAGACCCCTGATATTAGGCAGAGGGGAACATCAGTAAATACTTTACCCTGTGCTTTTGAAGAGAAAGTATTGAGAGACAGGAGGGGGAAACTATCAGAGAGACCTTGGGTCTTCTTCTGTGGTTCAGCTTATCAAAGTGCCATATTTGGGGCTGTCAGTTTCTGAGTGCAAACACTGGGGAGAATTCTGCACCATGGGTGGGAAGCTCACACATGGGGCCGGGCCTGGCTTCTGCTCTGCCCCTGTTCTAGGGAATCAAAAGGGTGCAGTCTGCCTTGAGAATCCCATCCTGGGGATTGAAGTGGGGATAAGATGACAATTAGGAAGCTCCTCTGGCCACAAGCCCAGAGGAGATAGAGTCCTACTCTGTCACCCTGGGTAGGGGGCTGTGGCATCATCATAGCTCACAGCAACCTCAAACTCCTGGGTTCCAGAGATCTTCTTGCCTCAGCCTCTTGAGTAACTGCAACTACAGGCATCTATCACAATGCTCAGCTAATTTTTCTATTATTACCTTTTTTTAGTAGAGATAGGATCTTGCTGTTGCTCAGCCTGGTCTCAAATTCCTGAGCTCAGGTGATATACTGCCTTAGACTCCCAAAGTGCTAGGATTACAGGCTGGAGCTACCATGCCTGACCCCAGCCATGTTCTTGAAGCTTTTCTTGTAAGCATTAAGCCTGCTATTTCCATCCTTACTTGAAGTATGTGTTTATTTATCAATGGATTCAAACAGTTCAAACGGGGAATTCAATCAGAAGAACAATGATTGATAATTATCTTCAAAGTGTAGCAGTATCTATAAACAAACCCAATTTTATTTGAAATATTTAAAAGCATATATATATATATATATATATAGAGAGAGAGAGAGAGAGAGAGAGAGAGAGAGAGACAAATAGGAATTGTTCATATTATGTATCACCGGACTTAGACAAGAAAATATACCAAAATGTCAATAGTGATATATGTTGGGATTATGTGTCCAATTATTTATACTGTTTTTAATGTCTTATGTCACAAAAAGGCACACATGAGCATGATTACTTTTGTAATCAGCAAAGAAATCATGGATATTTTTTCTTTTTAAAATTAAGTCATAAACACACAGATCATGCATACATTAATGCATTTATGGGGTACAATGTGCTGATTTTATATACAATTTGTAATGCTTATATTGAACTAGTTAATGTATCCTTCACCTCATTTACTGAATTATTGTGTTAAGACATGTATACTCTATACTTAATAGATTAGATATTGTACCCTTGTGTGGTACTGGCACAAACATAGAGAGGTAGATGTATGGAACAAAATAGGAACCAAGAGATGAACCCAGATACTTATCGTCATTTGATCTTTGATAAGCCCATCAAAAATATAAATTGGGGGAAGATTCCCTATTCAACAAATGGTGCTGGGTGAACTGGCTGGAAACTTGTAGAAGAAATCATGGATTTTTTAAAAAAATGAAGTACCATTTTCAGAGATATCTTTGTAATCAGAAATCTGGATTCTAGAGCCAGCGCTTGCCTGTGCTACCTTCAGGGCAAATACAAGCTTAGTTTCCTGGCATCTTTTTTTGGTGGGGTGGAAATGTTAATTTTCCAAAATAAAGTCCTGGGATCAAAAGAGGCGTGGAGGTCTGGAGCTTTTGTAGTCTCGGGAAATAAAAATGCCTTAATCTTCCCCCGTCGTGTGAGCCATGCTCATTATTGGGAGAACATTTATGTTGAGTGTTTCTGTCAGTTGTGGTCTGGTCAGAAAAAGCGAGTCACAATTGGTAGAGAATTCAATATGAGGATTTACTTAAATAGGTGTTGGGGAACAGAAAATGAAAGAGGAAATATCGAGGTGGCACAGAAATAGTAACTGCAGGAAACAGCTTCCATCCCTAGAGCGGGGGGAACAAAGGGGAGAAGGTGGAAGGTCGAGGAGGGGACGGATAGACCTGAGAGTGACAGGCATACTTGCTAGTAAAATGTAAGATAATTAGGAAGTAATGTGTTTTCTGCATTGGCTCTCTTTGTTGGTTTTAAAAACTATTTTTTAATTTGAAATAATCCTAGACAGTAGCCTATGTACCCAGCTTCCCTCAATAGTGACATCTGTACATTATAAAATCAGGAAATAGATTGGCATAATCCAATTAATTTGATTACAGACTTGGATTTTATAAGTTTTTACATATACTCTTTTTTTTTACATTTTTGTCTATAGTTCTATGACATTTTATGACATAGATAGGTTCGTATAGCCACAGCTACAATCTAGAAAGAAAGCTGTCTGACGCCACAAAGGAATTCCCTTTTGCTTCTCTTATGGAGCCACACCTTCCCTGTCCTTCCCTAACTCCTAGCAACCATTGTCTTGTCTGTTCCCCCTCTGAATAATTTTAAAGCATTTTTTTTAGTTTAAAACTATAGCTTTATTGAAATGTAATGCACACACCATAAAACTGATCCCTTTAAAATGTACAATTCAGAGGTGTTTAGTATATTCACAGAGTTGTGTACCCTCATCACCATCTAATTTGAGAACATTTTTATCACCCCAATAGAAACCCCGTGCCCATTAGCAGACACTCCCCCTTTCCGCCATCCTCACCTCCCTGCCCCAGGCAACCACCAATTTACTTTCTGTCTCTATAGATTTGTCTATTTTGAACATTTCTTTTTTGTTGTTTGTTTGTTTTGCAACACCTTTTTTTAAAAATTTCTTATAGCATAACTATGTACATTAATGCAATCATGGGGTACAGTGTGCTGTTTTCATACACATCTTGAAATACTCTCATCAAACTGGTTAACATAACCTTCATGTCATTTTCTTATTGAGTCAAGACATTCATACTCTGCTTTTAGAAAGATTCACTTGTACCCTTGTAAGATTAACCATAGATAATTTGTTTAATTGAAAGTATTATGAGTTGAATTGTAGATCCCAAAAATGTATGTTGGAGTTGTCAACCCTAGTAGCTCAGAATGTGACCTTGCTTGGAGATGTAATAGTGTTTCTACTGTAAAGGAGATGAAGATAAGTGTATTTATTAGGCTGGGCACTACTGCAGTACAACTGGTGTCCTTATAAAAAGGGGAAATTTTGAGGCAGACAGACAGACACACACACACAGAAAGACATCGGAACACGAGGCAGAGATCAGAGGGATGCTTCTACAAGTCAAGGGACCCCAAAGGTTGCCAGCAAACCACCAGAAGCTAGGGGAGAGGCATGGAAGACACTCTTTCTCATGGCCTCAGAGGGAACCAGTCCTGTAGACACCTTGATCTTGGATTTCTGGCCTCCAGAACTGTGAGACAATAAATTTCTATTGTTAAAACTACCCAGTCTATTGCACTTTGTTACAACAACCCTAGCAAACCAGTACAATAAGTTTATATAACTTAATTTGAATTTTTTTTTAAAAGACAGAGTCTCACTCTGTTGCTCAGGCTAGAGTACTATGGCATCAGCCTAGTTCATAGGAGACTTAAACTCGTGGGTCAAATGATCCTCTTGCCTCAGCCTTCACAGTAGCTAGAACTACAAGTGCCCACCCATAATGCCTGGCTAATTTTTCTACTTTTAGTAGAAACAAGGTCTTGTTCTTTCTCAGGCTGGTCTGGAACTTCTGAGCTCAAGTGATCCTCCCACCTTAGCCCCCCAGAGTGCTAGGATTATAGGCATCAGCCACCACACCTGGCATACATAACTTGATTTTTGATAATAACCATACTTAAAATTAACTCACAAATTTCCTGATATTCCTTTGAGCTGGTACAAGCTTGCTCCAACCTGCCATCGTCAGGAAAGGTCACAACAAGGCTAGTTCTGGGAACATGGAAAAAACTGGGAATGGGAACCAGGCGGCATGTGCAGAATGGAGAGCCCTTGCTGGAGTGACACTGACAGGGGCAAGGAAGGGGACAGGAATGACCAAGTCCTGATTCCTCCTCCAGCCACCTCACCAATCTCGAGTACCTCCTATTTCCTGAGCTAGCAGGGATCCCATTGGCAGAGCAGAAGGAGTGGTCTACAGAGCCCCCAGAAGAGAACAGGTTGTAGATGTGGAGCTGAGAGACAACAGCTTAATATCCAAATCCACCGGATGTTTTAGGCGACAATTCTAGAGACCTTTATTTAGTTCAAGTATCACTGTGGAGTTTTATTTGGACCATGAAGCTTTTTAGCCAAGGACACAGATAGTTCTGGGTACTTGTATTTTGTAACTTATCTTGAAAAACTTATCCCTTGTACCTTATTTTGAGAGTCTTATCTTTTTCTTTTTTTAAAAAAAGGCAATGTTAAAAAAAAAATGTACTACAGTCTGCTTGTGTTCTGTTCCCAGGAGTAGATTGACTGTATTCTCTCAGGAAGGTTTCTTAATGTGATAATAAAAAAGTACGGGAAGGTAGGATTTGGTGTATGAAAATTTAATTTACAAAATAACCCAACTTTTCAGCAACATGTATGTTCTTTAAATACAGCAAGTTTCCCTAGTGATGTCTAGAAATCCACCACTCCCCTTCAAAGGAAAAGCAACTTCTTAAAGAGGCTTTGAGTGCCAGGGAAGGATTAATTCACTCAATCATAGGCTGCCTCCCTATGTGGGTTAATTCTCTCCTTGCTAAGTAGCTTGAGATGAGTGAAATTGCTCTTCCCAGCTCCCAGAATCAGCCCAATACTTTCCCCCTGCAAACCTCTGAGCATAGCACAGTTCCCCAGCACACTGGCACTAATGATCCAGACTGCTACCACAGCATCTGCTCTTACGGCTTTTGGACTCAGCGGCGAGAGGAATTCCAGCCTGGGCGAGGCATTTCTGCGGAAGCCTGTCTTCCCCACCGCACACCGACTGTTTCCTCACCCTCTTGGCCACCTGATTTCTAGTCTGACCCTTAAAAACAAGGGAAAGTAGAGTTTCATTCCCCCTAGGGTAAACATAATTCATGCTTATTGCAGAAATGTTGAAAACTAAAGAATTTTGTGAGAAATAGAAGAAAATTTGAGGTCATGTGGCTTAAGCTTACCAGGAAAAGGGATGGAATGCATGTGTTTAGTTAAGAGGTGATGTGATTTTTTTTTTTCGTGGAAATGTTTACTGGGGGAAGTGAGGAAAATCTGATTTCAGTAGTTCTTTCCCTCCCTTCCTGGGCCCCCGGGACAGCCCACAACTGCCTGGATGGTCCTCCAAGTTGCCCTTCTGATTGTCATCCTCAGCTCTCGGCTACCTGGACCTGCCAGCTGCATTTATTCTTTCCCTTTGGCTTCTAGGATACGGTTTTCTGGTTTTCCTTCTTCCTCATTGGTCTTTCCGTCCCCCTTGCTGGCTTCTCTCATCTTCCAGCCCTCTAAACCTTGGAATGTCCTGGGGTCTAGTGTTCAGAACTCTCCTCTTGTTAACCTGACTCACGCTCATCCCATTGACTTTAAACACCAGCTGATGTGGTCTGAATGTACATGTCCCTCTAAAATTCGTGCTGCAACCTAAGACACAGTGTGATAGATGAAAAGGCAGAGCCCCTGTGAGTGGGATTTGTGCACTTCTGAATGGGCTCGAGGGAACTGCTAAGCACCTCTTTTGCCCTTTTGTCCTTCTGTCTTCCGCCATGTGAGGTCAGCATTTGAGGCGCCATCTTAGAAGTAGAGGCCAGGCCCTCAGCAGACTCCAAACCTGCCAGCACCTTGATTTTGGACCTTCCAGTTTCCTAGCTGTGAGAAATAAATTTATGTTCTTTATACATAAATATACCGAGCCTCAGATAGCTTATTATCTGTTATTATAGCACAGGTTGGGTAATGTGTGTGGCAGCAGAGAAGGATTGAGATACCATTCACACACTGGGCATTTTTCATCTCTAGCTCTGACTTCCCTCAGAAATCCTTACTCTGATAGCTTCTGCAGGGCTCTAGAAGGCATCTCCAACGTAGCAGGCTCAAACTGAGCTGGGGACCTTCTCCCAAAGCTTACTCCTCCCACAAACTTTCCATCACCACTAAAGGTGAACTACATCCTTTCTGTTTTTCAGACTCAAAAGCAAGGTGTTAACCTTGATTCTATTTAAAATTCATATCCAGACATTCAATCTGTCAAAAAAAAAAAATGTCCTGGCTCCTACCTTCAAAATAGAGCCAAGATCCAGCTGCTTCTTCCTATGCTGTGGCCCCCATCCCAGAGCAGGCCACTGTACCTGTGGGTTACGGCAACAGCTTCCTGGCTCGCCTCTCTGCTCCTGTGTTTGCCTCCCACCGCCCCTGTGCTCAACACAGAACCAAGAGTGATTCTTTAAAAAGAAATAATCTATCGCTAACAAACAAAAGATACAACTTAATTCTCCCCCAAGAATTTGGGGAGGGGGTGGGAACGGGGAGGGGAGAAGGGCAGTTGGGTGGTGGGAGGGTGACCGGAAAGATCACCTATATATCTGTCTAACAAGGGTACAAGTGAACTTTTCTAGAACTAGAATATAAATGTTTTGATACAATGACTAAGCAAATGACATGAAATCTACGTTAACCAGCTTGATGAAAGTATTTCAAATCGTATATGAAAAGAGTACAATGTACCCCATGTTTGCATTAATGTATACAGCTATCAATTAATAATAAAAAAAATCACTTTAATATCCAAGTTAAAATAAGTCTTCTTTGAATGTACTAGCATTTAAGGCGTTTCAAATTAATTTATTTGGTATAAAATCATCATATATTTATTAATTATATTCACACACACACCCTCTTCCTGCCAACCACCAAGTACTTGGCATTACTTAATTACATGGACAATTTCCTTTCTTGTCCAATATGTATTGACCGTTTAGGCAAATATTAATAAATTGTAGTAAATTATTTTTGGAAAGTAGTAAGAGTCAATCTCATACTACCATAATCCTTTGAGTTATCATCACAGAAGACATTTTTCTTTAAAATTACTCTAGAATGTGTCAATGACATTCAGAAAATACGTATTCTCTGATCATCTTTAAACATGTCACATTTCTATTCTAGTAGAACACACATATACACGCAATCCCCAAATTTACTTATACTTGTACCATTTCATGATATTAAATGTTAAATTTTATTTCAAAAATCATCACAGCCTAAAGGGAAATATAATTTAAGCATTGAGATAGTACATTTCAGAAAAATAAGACACTATTTCCATGTTAAATTTTAGATAACTATCATTTGTCATTCTAAGGCCTTCCTGCCTTCTGGACTCTAGAATTAAAGGGAGAAGGGTTATGTATTTACAACTGTAAGCTGAAATTATTTATTTCAATTCAATATAGAATATTTATCACTCAATACCACAATCAATGTGTACAAAAAATTTACATAACAAGAGGAACCAGAAACAATCAATGCAGCACCTTTAGGAACATAATTAAAAGTTCTGTTGCATTTACAGGTAAGTGCCACACTGAGACTCTACAACACAGTAATTTACTGCAATCGGGAGTTCCATAAAGAAACAAAGCTCTGACACTCCACGTTTTCAGGTGGTATTATTGGAATGCTCAACTGAAATGACAGAATTTGTACGTCCTCAGGATTGACCTGACAAAAGCCATTAAAGGTTTTCATAGCATATGTTTTATCAAAGGAGTCCACTGCGTTGGGACAGCTGCGTTAGTGTCTCTGACAGGTGTGAAGCCTGGAAGAATTACTGGCTTGATGGTGATCTCTCTGTAGCCGGCACGACAGACCTTCTCCACAGTAACAACGCTGGAATATTTCCAGCCCATGAGAACCTTTTCTCCTGTGCTTGGTGCACACTTGACCTTCTTTGAGCACAGGTTTACAGATCTTTGACCAGAAGTGTCTGGCGCAACACAATCCTGTGGCGCAGTCTGATGATCGGAGACAGACAGAACCCTCTTGTCCTGTGAAAGCGGACACAGTAGAAAAAGGACATGGTCACTGCTAAAACTGCATCATTTCTTTACAATAATTCGAAAGACCCTTCTGATGTGCTAACATAGAATAAATCTTAAGGTCCTTAACTCACCTTTGGTGTGATATATTTTTGAAGACAGTGTGGTTCTTCTGGAGTACCCATCCAAGGTGCTGTGATCACTACCAAAGCTTTCAATGATGGTTTCTTCAATTTCCCCTCGATGGAAATGATTTTGATCAGAAGGCATACATATTCCTAAGGAAGCAGGAAATCGTGAGTACAGCTCCGGGGTTGCAATGCATTACTTGTAGCAGCTCTGACAGTGGCAGTCTGGTGTGCCTGCATCACCTGGAGATAGATGCCTCACTGATGTGATTTTAAACACAGGTGAAACTTCCTCTCTAATATTAAGGGGAAGCTCCCGGGAAGGACAGAGCCCTAATGTGTACACCGCACAGTCGAATGCAACATCCCCAGGATAGTCGTTTAAAATACTTTCCCAGCAACTAGCTGTGGGAGTGGCAAGTGAGATTTCCGCCTATTTTAATATCACCCTTGGGGCAAGAAAAAGAAAATTAGTCTCTGTAAAAAAAAAAAAAAAAAGTTCTTAAAAATAACTTCTCTACCCTTGGTGCTATTACGTGTACTGCCAGACTAAGTTAAGCAAATGCAATTCCAGCTACTTGGAAGTTTACCATCTCAGCCACCAGTTAGTTACTTTACTGTATAATTTCTTTATTACAGAGATTTAGTTCGTTTGGGAGTACTGCTGGGTCCTAACGAGGGTCGCCACCCTGTATGTGTATTTCTGGAGATGCCTTTGGCTGTCTAAATCTACCCCCTCTAAAGCATTAAATTTTAGTTCTGTGGACTAAGGGGGGTGTACTTATTTTAAGGTAGGAGAGGGATCTGTGGTTAAGGAGAAGAATATTTATTTTAAGGTAGCGGAGTGTACAGGGAGGGGAAGGAAGGAGAGGAGAGGATGAAGAGTATCAAGTTCTCTCTTTAAAATGGTCAGCACAAATAAAACACAGTCCTCCAGGTGACAAGAGTTTTAACAGAGATCAGGAGAGGGGCCAGATTGGCAAAGCCCTGAGAACCACCCTAAGAAAAACGAAAAGAGTAACTAAGCGCCAGTGCTGGTGCCCTTGGCTCTCTGTATGATCCCACCGCCCTCCACATCTTTTTCAATTGACATCTCAGGCATATTTTTATGAACCGGTCCACTACGAGGTAAGCTGTCAAGTTAAATCACTGCGGGACTCGGAGAAAGATAAGGACCTCCGGACTTCTCTCTCCTCTCAAATTGAACCCTCGCAAAGAAGATACTTCTCGGGAACCCGGCAGGCTGAACACCCATTTGCAGGTGGCGCCACAGCATTCGCAGAGCGGAGAGCATTTTCTCCCACCCGCAGGCGCTCAAAGCCAGGGCGGCTCCAGTTCTAGGGGGAGCTACAGGACTCACCATTTTTGCAGTAATTCCCCGGGCAGCACATAGTGTGACGCATGCAGCGTTTTCGGCGCTTCCTGCAGGCGAGACAGATTTGCACACCCGTGCCCCCTCCGCGGGTGGGACTAGCGCAATACTCATCGGTGCCGCACTCCTCGTCCTCTGCGCACGGGTACGGCTGCGAGAAGGGGGCGAGGAGAGGGTGAGGCACCCAGGATTCCAAGTACCCACACTCCTGGACCCGGATGCTCATCGTAATCCCTCTCTGTCCACCTCCAAAAGGTGTTGCCGCCCACTGCTCCCAAACTCAGCGTTTCCAAATGCGTCCGGAACCACACGCACTCAGCACGTTCCATGGACCCTCTTAGGGTCACAGCATCTCCGGATCCCCGGAACCCCTCTCACCTGGTAGTTGTCAATAGTCTGATACTTGTTCCCGCCCTCGTACAGAATTCCCGGCGCGGCGCTGACCGCGGAGCCCGGGTGCCCCGCAGCGCCGCCCAGCGGTGGGGGCAGGTTCTTGATAGCGTTGGAATTGACCAAAACTGAGTTCAAGGTGGCGCTCACTTGCAGCGGACGGTGGCCGCAAAGACTCGCCACTATTAGGGTGATCAAGACCCGGGCAGCTCCCACTGTGCCCAGAGCAGTCATCTCAGAAGGACTCAAGAGTGAGAAAGACAGAGAAAGGAGGAATGGCACTTTGCAAGCCTGGACCCCAGGGAAACCGTGCTGGTGAGCGGCTGCACAGTCAAGGATCCGGGAGCCTCAGGCGGTCCCAGAGTCCTGACTGCGGGGAGCACAGAGCTCTGCGCCGCCACCGCCACAGCGGCTGCCTTTATACTGCGGGCTCTGGACATTCCGGCCCCTCCAGGGGGAGACAACAAAGCCGGAATGAGATTTCAAAGCGTTGGGAGGGGCTGGGAGGGCTGTGTTTGTGTACATGAGGGGGGGCCTTTGACACTCTTCACCCGGTCCCTCCCTTGAGCGGTCGCTCCTCTGGCACAGCTCACCTTCGGGGTGACGATTATCAGTGAGCATTAGAGCAGACGAGTTTAATAAATGCAGGAGGGAGGACTCTGGAAACATGGTGCCCATGCCTTGCGCGAGAGGCTCGATTATCCGGATCTGAAAGACTTTTCAGAGCCTAACGGTGATATTTTCTGCAGAAACATTTTTCATCCCTTTCCCTTACGACTCTCGTTTACTGTGTACACAAATACCATTCGGCGTTAAATATGCACCGAGCCAGGGTTCTAGCGAAACGTCTACGTGAGAGGGCCGGGTGGCGGTGCAAGTTGCTTATTAACGTTAGAGCGGCGGTTTGCAGATTTGAGAGAGGTCTTTGGCTTTAAATTGGTTCAATTGCCATTCCTCCCTGCGAGAAAAACGTGCAAAGAAAGGGAAATTTGCACATCAAACGAGGGTAAGAAGGAAGAAGAACTAATTCTCTTTTGATGGGAAGTTTAGAGAGCGAGGCGAGAGACTGGAGTTTGGAAATTAGATCAGGGGCAGAGGGAAGAGGGAAATGACCATCCGATCATCAAACTATTTAATGTTGTTCTTTGAATCTGAGCAGTCGCGGCAGTAGATGAACTTGATTAGGCAGACGCGCGAGATCAAAGTGGCTGGAGCCAAAGCAGACAGGGTCCAACGTGCCGGGTCAGTCGTCCTTCCCGGTTCCCCCTTCCCAGTGGTGGGTTAATGCAGAGAGATAAGAAACCCTCAAGGCTCAGCGCCTGACTTCCTCATTAGTATTTCAAATCGAAATGCTTCAGAACGTCATGTGTTTGATCCCCAGTCAGACCTTTCCAAGGACCAAGAAATACCCCCTCTAGGGAGATAAAAGGGAAAAGAGAGAGCGGAAAGTGAATTCGACATATTTCAAATCAGTATATAAAAAATAATAAAGGCCAGCGTATACAGATGGTGTCATGTTTATAAGTTAGAAATAATTATCTGTTCATTAAAAATATCATATTGAAAGCTTAGAATCCTAGCATTGAACTACCCTTGGGGTTGTTGACCTTTTTTTTTTTTTTTTTTGATGAGATGGGGGAAGGGGGTGTAGTGAATACCAATTCAAGACAAGAATTCTCATTCTAGAAACAAAGGTCTGTTTAATCTAATTATAATAAAGGATATGGTAATAATGCAATTACAGTAATAATAAGAGATAAGAAATGCACATAATTCTTTTAAGACATATGTTGATTATAATTAATGTCAGAAAATGGACAACTGCTGTGTGAGTTTTGGAAATAAAGAGATGGTTAAATAATCACTGTTGAATAAAAATGATTGAGATATATTTGTTTCGTCTTCCCCAAACCTCTATAGAGCTAGGGTATTTATAACTATTCCACATACTAACCTACCATAGTCACGGACTGGGGCCCCCACCACGTAAAGCCAGGGATGGTCTTAAAAGTATAAAATCCTAAAGTTGAGAAAGTAAAGGGAAGCCTAATTCAAAAGCAAAGTTGGTGATGATTTGTGTTTTAGTTCCTTGAGTTTTAGGGGTCATATTAAGAACATCTTCCTTTTCTTAGAATATAAAAGTGTAAGTTTATATTTTAGAGGAAGAGAGAGTGAAAGAAGAAAAAGGGTGGGGAAAGAGAGAAAGCGATGAGAGCAGGGAGATGGCATGGCATCCCCAAGAAAGAAAAGGAAGAATGCCCTCCAAGAAGGTCATCGAAACTATTCGTTTTTTAAAATTTTCTTTATACATGTACATGTGTGTATTTGGTTTCCACTTTTTGCCTTCACAAAATTAAAGAGGCTTAAAATTTGATAACAATAGCAATGTTTAAGATAAGGACAAGAAACAAAAACCACATAAAGAATGAACGAAGATAAATACAATTGGAAAAGAAATCAGATGATTGCTGCAACAAAATATTGAACAAAAATACTAATACTAATAATGGGGCAGTGCCTGTGGCTCAAAGGACTAGGATGCCAGCCCCATATGCCTGAAGTGGCAGGTTCAAACCTAGCCCTGGCCAAAAACTGCAAAATAAATAAATAAATTAATTAAAAATAAATAATAATAATAATGCAAAGAAAAGTAACATTCACATTGTCAGATAAAAGTATGTCTATCATAGAATGCTTTGACTCTGAGATTCAGTATGGAGTCAGCAGTTAACTTCTTTTTTTTTCAAAGTCTCAAAAAAATAGAGCATATTTATTTATTTTTACAAATAAAAATAAAAGATAATTTCAAAAAACAGATCATGCCAAATCTTATAGACAATAAAAAAAATACTTCAAAATCATTCTACTTCATCTGCATATGCCTGTCATTAAAATTGGGAAAATATATTCTATTATATATAATATTTATATATACATTTTATATTATATTATAAAGGGAAATTACAACATGCTTCACTTAGAAACGAAGATGCAATATCCTACACAACCTTGCCATGTTCCTAAACAATTCTTTAATAGAGCCCCTAGTTACACTGTTGCCTCTCCCATCCTAAATTCCACCTGGACTGAGAAATATCCTCTAGCTTATTCATAATGCCTGCTTGAAAGTTTAACATGGAGTAGACATTCTACATAAACTGCCTACATATTTATTCACTTAGGGTTATTAGGAACAGGTACAATGATATAGACTTGGCCACTTCTCTAGAAATTTTTGAAACAAATTGAAATTTGGAAACAAAGGAGAGTAATTTTTGATCAGCTTTTAAAAACTGAGTGTCAGAAGTTGGTTAAAAATGAGTGGGAGGATTAATGTTGAACCGGTTCTCCCTGGGCACACATGACCAGTATCAGACTTGGAGTTTACATAAGCACAGAGGCATTGTGGGGTAGAAGGATAAAGGCATAGGGGAATTTAGGTGCCACAGTTGCACTCGCAGAATATTTATAACAATGTCAGTAGTCAATGGGTTGAGCACCTTCCCTGTACTAGAAAATCTGCACCCTGATTTAAATGTGTCTGATGTTGAAATGTGGAGAAAAGAAATACCCTACCCATCAGAAGGGTGCAGATGTTTTTCCTAGTCCTATCATGCTATTTAAATATTTAGGATCAAGGAATATGCATGTGCCCCACTGAGAGTCAACCTCTTTCCTTCTTTGTGGAAGAGATGCTACCCCATTAAATACATGTAATGCATTTAATTCCTTAAGGCTTTAGAGTCACAAAAGAAAACATTGCCTGGGGGGGGGGGCAAAAGAAAAACCACCAGAAAATGTAATCAACAAAAGGAAAACAACAAAGAGGTATGTTGGATAAATTTAATCTTGAGCCCTGATTATGTTTTATATGTCTGCTGTGGTTTAATATTCATTGAGTTTGAACAGAGTATGTTGTGTTGAATGAATGAGGAGAGCTAAGCCAAGAATAGAGTTTAAGAGCAGATTAGTTTCAGGTGGCACCTATGGCCAAAGGAGTAGGGCACTGGCCCCAAATGCCAGAGGTGGTGGGTTCAAATCCAGCCCTGACCAAAAACTGCAAAGAAAAAAGAAAAAAAGTAGACTAGTTTCTCCCTTCTTCATCTTTATGTTGCTCCTGAAATTGTCATGAATTTAAAAGTAATAATGAGTTGGTTAGTGTCTGAGTTCCTACTGTGTTCTAAGCACTATACTGGTTCTTGTGTAATAAAAGATGAGAACTCATACAATCCACCTTCAAGTAATTTAGTGGACAGGGACATGAGTCCCTTGAGAAATTATATAGGTGGTCCTCAGGGAAGGCTGAGTATGTAGCAAACCAACCCTTTGTTTCAAATGAGGAATTTTCTCTTTCAGAAGAAAGGAAATAAAGTAATATTCATTGTTCTATCAGCAGCTTATTAATTTTAATAATTTTTTACTCATTAATATTAAGCAAATGGCAATAAGTGAGGGTATATCTCAAAAAATTTAAGGCAGGCTCCTTGTCCCCAGAAAGCTTTTAGTCTATGGGTAGTCGGGGAAACAATATATTCACATGGGAATAAGGGCAGCATTTTTCAACACAGATTATATTTTGACACATATTAGGTCATGAAGAAAAAAAGACAATGGCCCAGGAGCTGCGACCAACTAGTATCAGGAAAGAGAGTGTTCTGGTGATTTCTCTAAGTATCCCTTACAGCTAGGTGGTGAGGAGCTGGGAACCAGAGACGGTATATTTAGTTTATCAAATTTAGTTTGTTTAATCCTGTAGGAAACTCTGCCTCGCATTTGATCTGGCTGAAGTATGGCCATAATTAATGAAATAAGTTAAATATTTTGTATTAGATTTTAAAATAGGTGAGATACACTTATCAGTGTGGAATTGAACCACAGAACTTGGGGTCATAACACATGCCTTCCTCATACTGTTCAGTGTTGAAAGTCAGGGACAGAATGCTTATTGACCAAATGCAGTCCACTCCAAAAAACAGCATGTTATTCACTAGCTATTTTTCTATCTTTGTTATTTGAGGTTCCTTCATTACTGTGATATTTTAAAATTCCTTCCTTTCGTCCCTTCTCTCTTTTCTCTCCCTCCTTCCCTTCTCCTTTCCTTCTTTCTCTTTATTAAGTCAAAGGAAGCAGATTTCTTGGCATATAATTTTATTTGGCTAGGAAAACACTGAATACACATCATTCCTTACGGTGGGTGTTGCCTACATTTTTGTTGGTGTCAACCTTCGATTTATAGTAGGGATTCCTCATTCCCGATGTTGAGTAAAAAGTGTTATGACTTTCTTATTGGCCTGTAAATACGTTTTGGTCTCAATGTTCTCCATGATGGTAAAAGAACGTTTAGACCCGGCCCATGTTACGACTCTCCTGAGAGCTGGATTTTCTGCACTCCTCAGTACAAAAAACAAACAGGGATTATGTTTATTTGGTCAGTGGAGATGGCCAGCCCAGATAAATCAGGCTCCATGGTAGCTTTCTAACCTAGCTCACAAGATGTGTTTTCCTGGAGCAGGACATTAAAAACTAAGTGGATGTTTCCTAATTGCCTTAAAAAAAAAAAAAAAACTAAACCGAGAAAAGTGTTCAGAACACAGAAACATTTGGCCAAAATTCAGTGAGGATGGTGCCTCAGCTGGACATCTGCCTGCATCTTTGTTGAGGTCTTAACACTCAGAAAGGTCGTTGGTGTGAAGGTATGGGGTGTGCAATGGCCCTCTTAAGTTTCCTAAAGGATGTAATATTTCCAACCATAAGAATAGGCCATTGTCAGCAGAAAGCAGGGTTGAGACCCCCAGGAAACACCGCATCTAAAGAAAAATTGTTTTTCTCCATGCCCCGTGTTTTTTTTTTTTTTTTTTTTGGCCGGGGCTGGATTTGAACCTGCCACCTCCAGCATATGGGGCCGGCACCCTACTCCTCTGAGCCACAGGTGCTGCCCCATGCCCTGTGTTTTTATTTTTACCTGCTTTATAATACAAGTGTTCTCCAAGGATCATCGCCTAGAAAGACATTGTGCCACGGGGTCGGGAGGCTGGCGCTGGAACTCTGTATACTCAGCACTTTCACTGGGACAGCGGTCAGATGGCTTATAAATGCCGGACTTTGATCAAGCCATTTACCTGGTGTTAGTATTGGCTTTTCATGTATAAAATGGGATGCTGGGGCGATGGAGCGCTCCCTTATGACTACAAAACCCTCTTTCCCTCCCTCCTTCTCTCTTTCTCTCTCTCTCCGTTTAGCACTGCCAGGGCAAGGCCTTTTGTATTCTGGTTAAATAAGAACATCCTGCAATGGGCCTGATCCTTTATGCAGCCTGAAGGTAAAGTTTCATGGATAATCAATACGGAGAATATTGATGCTGAAGAGACTGGTATATAGATTTTAAGTTCCTGGAACTAATGAATTACTTGGACCATATGATTTCCAAGCATGTCTGCGTGTATGTGTGCATATGTGTGTGTATGTGCAAGTATATATGTATATGTATAGAGAGAGAGAGAATGAAATGTTTTTCCATCATAAAGTTGGTTGTAATGTTTAGAGTTTTTTTCAGCTATCACTAAATTTCAAAGTAGTGAATTGTAACAGGACCATGAGGTGAAAAATAGGAAACAGGACCTTGGAAACGCTTCAGCGTCTTAACGTTCTTAGAAATTTCCAGAGAGTGGACGAAGATGTAGACTAAAAATAGGACTTCTGGCGGAGAAAGAAGGGGCGTCGACTGAACTCAAGGATTCATCATCATCCTTAAGTTACACAGATAAAAGGACGTTGTAGAGGAGTCCAGGAGTCAGGCTCCCCGGCTGGGCCCGCGGCGCTGGGCGCTGGCTGCAGCCGCAGGCCCCGGGCGCCTCTCCCCGCCCAGCGCGACTCCCATTGTTCACGTGCTGCCGGGCAGGCTGCTCACGGTGGCTGCACTTTGGTGTCACAACCCGTCGCCGGCATACAGTAGTGTAAAATGAAGCTTGTTTAAAGACTCTCTTTGATGAGCGAAGATCAAACGGCCTGGGGACCCTCGGTCTTAATCAGACTTGAGCCAGGATGGCATTTTCGCAAATCGTCCGTTTGCTCGGCTCCGAGCAGACTTTGTGCTCAGCACATTCATCCGGCTGCGGGGCGGGTAATCCCAGCTGAAGCCCCTTGCCTGCTCGCAAATCCATTCACACTACAATGGCTGCTGTTGGTTTGCTGTGTCAGTTCACGGGCAAGTAAATATAGGGCCTTTCTGACTTAATTAGAGGGGGATGAGGGAAAAGGCGACAGAGGGGAAGATTAAAGCGCTGGGTCCTAAAGCGGTCTTTAGGGTCCTCGGTGTGTCCCGCGTCTGGCGGGAAGTGGGAGAAACCCGCTCTTTTGCTGCCCCCTGGTGGAATTTCCATAGAATTTCTTAGTAGGGAAGGTAAAAATACTATTTATTAATCCTGTAGTTGACTTTGGAAGAGATTTATCTGCCAGGTCCAATTACTTGTGCGTGTGTACTTTCTCCCCTTCCTATGCTGCAAACTCTTTGAAGCCAAACATTTTCTTCTGTTTCTTAATATTCCAAGTAGCTGTCTGTTCATAGAATAATTTAAATCTGCACGTTACAACTAAAATGATGTCTCGTAGTGTCACCACTGTATTCTAAAGAATCTATAAATTTTCAGTAAATATTTGTTCAGTTTGGCTGACGTTAATGGCTCTATATTGCGTTCCTGGATAAAAATTTCTGGGCCTACAGACTATTATACATAGTGCTATAATACTATGGACCAAAATACTGGACCAAAAACATTTTAGGAAAGTTCATACAGAAAAACATAAATGATTATTTTTAATTTATTTGAATAAGAAAATAATAATTTCAGATTTTCATTTACGAAAATTGATACCAGCCAACAGCCTTATGCAAAACAGTTAAAATGTACAATTTAATACTTCTGTTTCATTAGGACCAAGATGATGTGTAAAACTATACCTCAATTTTTTTCTTATTCTTTTTGAAGAGTTCTGGCAGAAAAAAATAGCTCCTGTACTATTAGTATTTTTTTAAAGAAGAGAGTCTTCTGGATAATGTGTGAGAAACAACATCTCTGAACATTTCAATTTTTTGTGTACTAAATTTCTAGCTTTCAGTTAGATGCTAAGTAAAATGTTGTATCTTATTATTTGAGCATTATCTATTTGTGAATATTTCTAAGCTATAGTAAATATTTGTAAATATTTCTAAAATGTATGTGTAAGAAAGATTTTAAAGTAAGCTCTGAAGTGACCTCAATCACAACTTCTCAAAAATGTCATTAATGTTTTAATTATACCCTGCCCACATTTCCTTATCAGTGTTTCTATCTTTTTTTCACCATATTACTGCCATCAGTTGCTTC
>CAUYQV010017730.1:0-40978 GCA_963574575.1 Galagoides demidoff
CTGCTACTCACATGTGAAATGCCACAGTGAAAGGCTCTGCCTGCGGGGCTGCTACGGGGTTGGGTGAGATGGCAAACGTGAGCTCTGCTTATCCTGGGGCCGGTTGTGGGGTGTTCAGGGCTGCTCCCAAAGAGGGGGCGATTATTCTCTGGGACTCCATCTTTGTCTCAGCAGTTGGAAGCCCATGGCTCTCAGCTTGCACCGGGCTCACTGCTTTGGGAGCATTTCAAAAACAGAAAGCACTCGCCCCCCATACTGTGTTCTGTGAGCGAGGAGGGGGGACAGCTGTTAGCAGGAAAAATGGAAACCAGATAGAAGTTTCCTGCCTCCCTCTCAGGCCTGTGGCCCCCGGGTCTTCTTGTGGGGGCAGTGGTGTGCCACCCGCCCTGAGTCCACCCTGTGATGATGGGTCAGCTCAGCATGGGGCTCTGTGACCTCAGGGTTATGAGGGACCCAACTACACACCACAGCTGTTACCTACGAGTGTGGCCCAAGCTCTGTGGGTCTTGAATGGAGAAAATGCAGCCCTGTGTGTCTGCCTTCCTTAGTAGACCTTAAGCTGTGCTGGGAAAAGCCATAGGCCTTCACTGCATATTTTTTTAAGGAGTAATTCAGCCCTTTTTAATGTCTTTATTATTAAAATACAAATAGAGGGAGAGAAAAGGGAAGCCTCCTGCTCACAGTTGCCCAAGAAGCAATAGTGGCAGGGACTCAGCTTGTGGGGCCAGTGTGGGTACCCCCTTTCCCCCCAGCATCTAGGTAGGGACTTGGGTTGGGGGCCCCTCCATGCCCTCCTTTCGTCCTTTCTGCACAGAGGAAGCTCAGATCCCCTGAGACATAAAGATGGCAGCAATGTGGGGATCCCAAAGCATTTTCTGTGCTGTCCCTGGATTTGTCCCTAGTTGTCACTTCTGGGTTTGGTTCAGGCCTCTTTGGGGCTTAGGGACTCTGAAGAGACTCAGTTCTATTTGCTTGGGGGCATATGAGTTTCAAGGGTGTGCAGTGCCCAGCCTGGCGGGGAGTCCCCTATGGACCAGCTCCAGGGACTAGGGGGCCGGGTGGTGCTCCCCTGCGTAAGCGGAGTCACTGTGTGGGGGATGGGCCCAGCTGCCATTTGGGGTGGGGGCGGGGCTCTGTGAAACCAGGAGAGGGCTTTATACTCCGTGCTTATGAAATGCAAACAGGCTATTAGTCAGTGACAGGCAATTAGTTCCGCCCCCGGCCTTGCTGCTTCTGCTGATGCCAGCTCAGAAGTCTCCTGGTTACCCAGCCAGGCACCCTCGGGCACAGCAGGGCTTCTGGGGAGCGGGTGGGACATCTTGTGGCTCTTTGTTTTGTGGCTCCTCCACTTGTCTCTTGCCTCCTCCAGCCTCCTACCCCCACTATCCTGCCAGGGCCTGGCCAAGACACTTCCCCGAGGGGGAGGCTGGTCGCTGGCTCACCCCTCCCAGCTGGTTCCCCTGTTCCATTGTTGGGCTTCCTAAAACTCCCCTTAGTCACATCACTTCCCTGCTCACAGCCCTTGCAGTGACCTTTCAGACCCCCCTGGAGGACACCTCTCACTGCCTCCTTGCCCTTGTCTCCACCATATGTGCAGGCTGAGCCTGGTTGCTCCATTGCTAGTCTGAGAGTGCCCAGACCACACTCACTTCCAGCACCCTCTGCCTTAAATGCTCTCCCTCTAGATTACTCCATGGCTCACTCCTTGAGCTCTTCAAGCTCTTGGCTCAAACATCACTTATCCAGGGGGCACTCTGTGACCCTACTGCCCCAAACTAACACCTGTTGGCCTTACTCCGCCCCCTGTCCCCTTGCCTGTTATTTCTGTAATCATTTGACACATTGTAGGGCACTCTGGCTCCCAGGTAGGGCCTGGCTTTCCTCCCCTCCATCAGTGTTTGCACACAAGACCCCATGTGCCTTGCAGATAGAGGTGCCAATGAAATTTTGGGGCCTCCCATGGCCCCTCCCTCTCTCCCTTCACACGGTTCCTTGACATAGACATGTCCTGTGGGCTAGAGCCATCTCTTCCTTGGTGTGGGTCCCCCAAAGCAGCCAGTCCAGAGCTGTGGCCCACCTGCAGTCAATCCCAGGTGCCCTGGGAGCCCTAGAGCACCAGGCAGACCCTCCTTGGCCAATGGCTGCCGGGAGCCATGTCCTGGGCCTCAGTTTCACCCGTGAGCACCCTGAGCCAGGGAGGGAGGCCCTGCTGTGCCTACTTCCCAGTGGGAGAAGGGGCTCCTGGTCCCCTGCCTGCCTTCTGACAGCGTTACTGTCCGTGGTGGGTGAGGGCGCTTTTCTCTCCCTGGAAACGAGTCTCAGGGGAGCTGGGGAGGTTGCAGCCTGGTCTCCATGGCAACGGGTTTGCTGGTTGCCTCTTCTCTCTGCAGGCGGCCCTGCCCCCTCCCCAGGCTTCACTGGCCCAGAGTCCCTTCCTGAGGCCCGGAGGGGAACAAGGAAGGACACGCTTTCCTCCTCCCTTCCTCACCTCACTGTAATTCCTTGTCTCTCCCGTTCATGGTTCTCCCATCTCTGACAATGGAGCTTGTTCCAGAAATTGCAGGTTACTCTCCCCACCCCTGGTTACTGTGCCCTCTGCGACCCCCTCAGTGCAGGAACATCTGTCATCAGTCCATCAGGGCCAGCAGCTCCTGAGCCCGCTCTGGGCTCTTGCACCTGTCTTTGCACTTTCTGTCCCCTCTGCCCAATGTGCCTTCTCCTCTTCTGCACCAGCAAGTACCACCCAAGCTGCAAGGCCAACGGTGGCTGCCCAGGCACATTGGAGAGCCCGTGTCCTCCCTGTGGACGGCTCACTGCGGCCACAGTCTCCAGTACTTCAAGGGAAGCCAGACGCCCAGAACTTTTGGACAAACCTTCCAATTTAAAATATGTTGACTCAAACACAAACAGTACATGGACTGATCTGAGCATTCTTGTGGGTTGAACTTGAGCAGACACTGGCACGCTCTGGTTGACTTGGCCTCTCTCTGGGCTTCTCTTTTCCGGCACTTACAGGGTTGTTCCACATGGTCTACCCCCTCCCTGGGCCTCCTCCCCCAGCCCGTGCCCTTCCTGAGAGCAGAGCTGCTCCTTGTTTATCTCTGTGACAGTCCCCAGAGCCTGCAGGTGGGAGGGAGCTCCCTTTACCACTGCATTGTGAGTTCCTGCACCGTAGTGGGGCAGGGGCTGTCAGGACTCCCACGCTCTGAGAGGAGGTGGGTTTGCAGAGAAGGATTTGCCCAAAGTCAGGAGATTTTAAGTTGAGCAACTGGGATTTCCCAAGTCCATTGCAGGTATGCAGTAAAGTTTTGCCCAGAGCCTGTGGTCAGGACCCCACCACCCCCTTCCAGAACTCCCCATCCTCTCCCAGCTTTGTGGGCGAGTGATGTTGCTCCGGGCTCCCGGGCACAGGTGAGCGCCGCCTCCCTGCATGGCTTGACTCTGCCAGCCCAGCGGTGGCCCAGCTAAATATACCCGGGCTGACGTCAAGCACTCTTCTGCTCCTGGGGTTTTTCTTAAGCTGCATTTGAAGTTTGCGTATTGCTTTGTAAAGATTTAGCTTCTTTTCTGGCCCTTTAGCAGACTGTCTTATTGAGTATAATCTGACTTAGATGACTATAAAAATAATTCACAGCCACTGCCTTAGCAAAGCCGGCATGTGTTAGGAGGGGGCATTCGGGCCAGTGTCCTTATTGGTGATGGAAACTTCCCTCTCCTGCTCTCAGACATTCACATGCACACATGTGTACACGCATACATGTAGGTATATACACACAGACACACACGCACATCCCTCTCCTGCTCTCAGACATTCACATGTACACATGTGTACACCCATACATGTAGGCACACACATGTGCACACACTTTCCAACCCCTGCCCAAGGCTAAGGAAGAGGCCCCCTGGGCTGGGCTAGGGTGTGAGCTGCCTCCTGGGGTCCCAGCCCTTAGGCCCTAAGCATTTTCCTTTTGGGGTGCAGAAGGGCCAGGAAGCCTTGGTGTGGGGGACTGGCGGTTCCTCTCCCTGGGGGCTATGGCTTACTTGGGTCCAGCACAGGCTTCTTGTTCCTTTTCTCCTTCCCTCTCCCTCAGACTGGCCAGGCCCTTGGGCCACCCCTGGACAGGTTGAGGGGAGCTTTTCTACCCTGGGGCTCCCCAGCTTCCCAGCACTTCATGTTGGGGTTTGGGCCCACACCCTAGGTAGTAACTAACAGGGTTGCCCTGCCAGCCTTGGTCCTCTGATGTACACTGTCCCCAGGGAGCTTGAGGACAGGAGGCTGTGGCTGTAGGTCCTTTCCCATGCCCTGGCACCCTCCCCAGAGCTCTGCATCCATCCTGCAGACCTCAGCCTTCCGCTCCAGGTCCAGGCTGCAGCAGTTTCTGTCCTCTATGCCTCCATGTGACCCTGCCCCCCTCCCCCGTGGCAGGAGGACTGCGGTGGAGAGATTGTGCAGCGGGGTCTCGTGTTCCTTCGTTTGTTCTGAGCTCCTACTGCTGACCCTTAATTGTTCTGGGAGCCAGAGACAGGGCAAGGAACAAGTGGGACAGTGGTCCCAGCCAGTAGAGGTGACAGATAATATGCAGCAGATATGTAGAGAGGAGATGCCTTTTCACGAGGTAAGAACTACTGTGGAAGAAGTGCAGCTAGGTGGGAGGACGACACAGGGGTCTGGTGCTCCTCAGAGCAACCCCAAGGAAGCCAACAATGTGGACAGCATGTGCAGAGGCCCCGAGGCAGTGCGTGGCTGGCCTGAGCGGGAGCAGCAGGGCGGGGGGAGGGGAGGCACATGGTGGCATGAAGCCAGGGAGGCTCTGTGGGTAAGAGGGAGACACTGAACTGGGGGATCCCAGAGGGCTGGAAGGTTTCAGGTGGGGTGGAGATGGGAAAAGGGAAATAAATGGTCTGATTTTCCCTTTAGGGGGCTTCTCCCTGCTGGGGAGAATGGGGAGTCAGGAGGGAGACCTGTTAGGCCGGGCTGTAGCTGCTCTCAATTTCGAGGCTGGGGTAGGGGGCGCAGGCACCAGGGGAAGTGGCCAGATTCACAGACAAGATTTGCTGGTGAACAAGAAGCATGGGCAAAGGGAGAATTCAAGACACCTCAAGTCCAAGGCAATACACAGACCAAGGCAGATGCCCAGCTGCCCTCAATGTATCTTACAAAAACTGAGTGAAAAGGAACCTCAGCAGTGTCCAGCCCGAGCGTGCTTTTGCCAGCCTTCCGGAGCATGCTACCCTTCCCTGGCTTGCCAAGACTTCTTATTGGAGTTACCCCTTTGGCCATGGCAGGAATTGAAGGGATTCTGCTCAGGCATGAGTGTTGAGGCAGGACATTCTGGGGACTAGAAGCTGGCACATCCCCTCCCGGATGGCTGGTGATCAGGACAGCACCCATAAACCCTTCTCTGTGTGTGTCTGTCTTCAGAGCGGGACGCCTTTGACACGCTGTTCGACCACGCCCCGGATAAGCTCAGCGTGGTGAAGAAGGTAAGAGCCGGCAGCGGCCTGGGCCCTGATTGCGCTGGCCCCCGCTGGGAAGGAGGTGGGGAAGTGTTTGGAGTCTCTGAAATGTTTGCCACATGGATTGAAATGTAATTACAGTCAAGAAAACGTAACTACAGTGCATAAAATTAGCGCCTTTTAACTCAACATCCCTGCTCCCCGGGCATCCTCCTGCCCACCCCTTCACTTCTGTTAAGCAAATTACTGAGCCAGCAGCTTGCTCTGACTCGAGGCCTTTTCTCAATGTGCAAATGTTTTTAAGCGTGTCAACCTGCTGGCACTGCCGGCCTCATTACCGTGATGCCACAGTCACAGTCTGCCCAGTAAACAGGCAGGCCTGGGTGGCAGAATGGTTCTGTGTGTGGATTTGGCCTCCAGACAGAGGATGAGGCCTTTCCCAGCCTGGGCAGCTGCTGGGCAATCTGTGGATGGAGAAAAAGGCAAGACCCAGGGCTCTGGGGTCAGGGCTAGGAGTGCCCAGCTTCCTGGGGTCCTCCCATTCAGGGACCTGCGGTGGGGCGGGTGCGTGTGGCTCTTTCCTGTGACATCCGAGGAGCACTAATTTCTGCTGGTGGTTCAGCGAGGGCGTCCTGGGTGTCTGGGACAGCTTCCCCAGCCAGGTTCTTGGCACAGGGCTTGAGGGAGCGTTTAATGTGCTGTCGTGGATGGCACCTCTCCAAGAGGAGACGTGAGCATGCTTGTCTGTTGATAGTGGGATTTTTCTGTTACTTTCAGGATAGAACACGTGACTTTCCTGTGGAGCATACTTTTGGAAAACGCTGGTCCAAGCTTGGACAATGATGTCATTAGTTGTTAGAAGCTAATCCATTTTGCAAAAGGATGTTGGAATCATCCTAATGGAGCCGTTTTGGGGTCCTTGGGTCATGAGTGACTTGGAGCCTCACAGTTCCCCACCCTCTGTTGTCTCATCTCACCCCCAGGGACCTTGACAGAATCAGACCCGTGGGTGACTCTAATCCAGCTCTCCCACTTATCAGCTATGTGCCAACCCTAGTTTCCCCACCTGTTGAGCAGGGACAGGGGCTCATTGAGGATGAACTGGGGTCGTGTTTCCGCTAGGTCTCTGCACGCAGTGATGGTCACTGACAGCCCTGACGGTGATGGATGTGGCTTTCATCTTTCAGGAGACGTTAGGTCCATCCATTTGGGGGAAGGACACATTTTGGGGCCTGGGGCCACTAGCAGTGAACAAGACAAAATTCTTTCATCTGTCTGATCCCTTTCTCTGTCCAGCCTGCATCCTCTGCAGCCCCGGGCCACCTCCCCAGACCAACTCCTCCGAACCCCCTCTCATCCCTCCTACGCAGAGGGTTCACAGATTTGCCTGGCTGCCCACTCGGCCTGCTCCCCCCTCCCACTGCCCACCCTTAGGACCAGCTCAGGCTCGAGTCTTCCCTCCTGCCTGGCTGTTGTGTGCCCAGGAAGCCTCCCCTGCAGTGCCCACTTCCCTGCAGTGCTGTGTCTATTCCTGTCTGTGCCACCACAGCCCAACACAGGCTCTTCAGGGCGGGGCTCTCCCTTAGTCTTGGTGTCCCCAGCACCAAGCAGTGTGCCTGGCATGTAGGAGAACATACATTTGTTAGATGAGTAATAAATCATAGCACTTTGGGATAGGGTGGTGCCGAGTTCTCTTAAAGTTGGGCTTGGTTGCCAACAAGTTATAGGTAGCAGGCTTTAAATGTGCAGAGAGAAGCCAATGCCCCTTGGTACACATGGAACAGGCTTAGGACACCCTGTAGCCTGAGATAAAACCCCGGAGGGCTGTCTCTGTGTTCTGAAAATGCAGTGGGTGTAGCTGAGGCAGCTCTTTCCCTCTCAACCTTCTCAGTGTGCCATTTGCCATTAGGGTTACATTTAAGATTCATTTGGAAATTGGATTATCTCCCTCTGACCATTTTATCCTTCCTAAGAGCGCTGCTCATTCTTCTGTGAGGCTGTTACAGATGGCACACGTGTGCAGATCGGCATCCGTGTGCCGGGGTTGGAGACTCTCCAGCCGGGATAGACGTGGGCTTGGTGCCATTAAAACCAGGGGCTACTGTGAGATCGTTGCATTTGAAATGTGGGCTTTTATTTTAGCAAACAGGAGGTTGTAGAAGCAGCTCACAAAGCCCAGGCTGGCAAATGTCAAACCTGCCTCCAGACGGGAGCTGGGTGTGGCCGCTGACAGCTCTGTGTCTCTGTCTCGGCAGTCACTCATCACCTTCGTGAACAAGCACCTGAACAAGCTGAATTTGGAGGTGACGGAACTAGAGACCCAGGTATGTGGTGCTTGGGGCTGAAGATCCTTTGTCCTGTGTGGTTTTCAGGCAGCTTTTTGATCCCAGCTGGGGCACGTGCACAAAGCAGGCACCATTTTGATCATCTTGCAAGGAATTCCTGTCATGCAGCTGGAAATACCCCATGGCCCCAGCTGTGATGACCCTCTGTCTCCTGTCTCAGTGTCCTGGAACTGTTGCAACAAAGTGGCACAAACTGAGTGGCTAAAATAATAGAAACTCGGGTCCTCACAGCTCTGGAGGCCCCATGTCCAAAATCAAGGTCGTGGCAGTTGGTTCCTTCCAAGGCCGTGAGGGAGGGAGAATCGGCTCCAGGCTTTTTTCTGAGCTTCTCTGTTTTGCTGGCCATCTTTGGAGTTTCTTGCCTCATAGACACGTCCCTCCAATCCCTACCTTCACTTTCATGTGGATTTCTCTTGTGTGCATGTCTGTCCGTTCAAGTTTCACCTTTTTTATAAGAACACTAGAGCCCTAATGACTTAATCTCAGCCTGATTACGTCTGTGAAAACCCTATCTCCAGATAAGGGCATAGTCACAGGTCCTGGGGATTAGGACTCCAACGTATCTCTTTTGGGAGACATAGTTCAACCCATAACACCCTCTGAGGCTCCAGTCCACCCTACCGCAGGGCCTTTGCACGTGCAGGTCCAGAATGTTCTGTCTTCCTCTGCTACTGCCCTCTATTGCGGCTCTCACACTCAGCACTGTGGCTGGCAAATGCTTGGTAAAATGCACCCCCAGGGAGAGGATGTACCAGTTATTTCTTTTGCGATGTGTATGTCAAGGGTACCCGCACCCCTGACCCCCAACTCACAGCTAAAGCAGCCTTGTGAAAATATGTTTTTGAGCACTCAGCAAGCATTAAAGACAAAATATAATTTCCCCAGGATTAGCTGGGTGCTTTAATTTGGAATCTCCTGTGTTCTTCCTGCAGACCGTCTCCGATGCACAGCTGATCCTTCTTAAATCCCAGGGCGACGGCCTTCCCTCCTTTCTCTTCCTTTAACTTTTCTCATTTGCTTTTCTAATTAAAAAAGTAATTCAGGTTCATTGTAGAAATGTCTGAAAATGCAGATAAGCAAAACAAATAAAAATCATCTGTAATCCCATCATCCGGTAATAACTGCGGAGGGTCTGACGCAGCCGATGGCGGACTGCGTGGGTCTGTGTTGGAAAGCCTAACGGTCCGTTTGTAATGTGTATATTTATGTGCTCGTTGTTTGCAAACACATTGATCATTTTTAGCAGTTTCCTAACGTTGCCCGTTTAGCCTCTGATTATCTGCTGTTCGGTACATTAGCAGTCCGGAAGTAGACTGGGTAAAGAGTCGAAACTTCTTTCTTCTTTGCTACGGTCCTTCCCCGACCAACTCGCTAGAGGTAACCAACTACAGTTAATAGGCACATGTGTGTTTTCAAGATATTTTCTCTGCATAAATGTATTTCTTTTTTGCAGGACAGTGGATCATACTGCCAGCTCTTCTATAATGTGTTTTTGTTACTGAAAATATTGGGGGCATCGTTTTGTATAAGAGAAAGTGCATGTGTGTGTATCGTGTGTGTGTTTCTGTCTGGTCCTTTTTCTTTGTTTAGTCTATCTGCGTGTTGTCTCTCACTGGGAGGTGTGTGACAGCCGGCCATTGGAAGCTGCTCTGGGCTCAGTGAAACCAGAGCCCAGGACTGGGCATTTCTGCTTTCTCTGCACAGCAGCCTTGTCAGCCAGAGCCCGGAGGTGAACCGGCAGAGCTAGGGCTGCACCACACCCTCCGAGGGCCCAGGAAGGTTGGATGCTGTTGGGATGCTGGTGCTCGTGGGGGGCGTGCAGAACTGTGCTTCCTCATGCCCCCGCCAGGGTCCCCACTTCCCAGAGAGGCCAGCGCATCAGCAGCCAGAGCATCTTGCATTGTGACACTAAGCTTAAATTCACGTTTATCTTTATTTACTTAACACCTTCAATCTTTTTCCTATCATCACATTCTGTAGACTCTTAAGTAATCAGTGCTCTACCAGAAAAGATTACTTGCCACAGAAATGCAGAGAATTTTCTTGCCAAGAATTGGATGTTTTTATAAATACTTTATGCCATTTCTAAAGACTATCAGTCATTAAATTCTTGATACCCTGGGAGTTAGAGCGGCCTAGGTTCACGTCCCCTTGGGGTGTGTGTGTTGGGTGGGGGTGTATGGCTGGAGTCTGTGTTGTGCATGGGGTATGTGCATGTGTGGTGTGTGCCTGGAGTTTATACGTGCATGGTGTCTGTGTGTGTGTGTGTTTGGTGTGTGCCTGGAGTCTGTGTGGGCATGTGTGTGTATATGTGGTAAATGGCTGGAGTCTGTGTGTGGGTGGGTGTGGTGTGTGCCTGGAGTCTGTGTGTGTGTACGTGGAGTCTGTGTGTGTGTCCTGTACTTTCCTCTCCGCCTGCTGTCTCTCCCACCTCCTGGTGTACTGGGGCAGGTAAGATGCTGTGACAAAAGGAGTGACCCTGGCTGTGACGGGGCCTGTGTTGTGAGCTATCAACTTCTGGCTCCCTGGAAGCAAGTCCTCAGAGCTGTGTGCACTGGCCCAGCATCCTTTTGGAGGAAGATGCCAGTGTGCTCGACCAGGGTGCCTTCATCATCAAGCCTCTGTTAAGACACCACGTACACTAAAAAACATCCTTTCTGATTTCCTTAAAGAGAGGAGGAGGTGGCTTCTTCATGCTGAGGGAGCCCGAGGCATGTGGCAGGCAGGCTTTGTGTCACTCATCTGTCGGCTGACCGAGTCCAGGCCCAGACATGGCGTGGGGCCCCTAGGGGCTGGCGACCTACTCATGGCTGCTTCGTGTTTTCTAGCTGGGCTCCCCTTAACATTGGGTGTTTGTGATTCTCACCTGGCACCTCCAGGTACAATCAAGGGCTGCTTAGGATGATGGAGAACCTGCTGCCTCTGTTTTTTGGTTTGGTTTTTTTGTTCTTTTGAGACAAAGTCTTACTCTATCACCCTCAGTAGCGTGCTGTGGCATCATCGTTTATAGCAACCTCAAACTTCTGGGCTCAAGCGATCCTCCTGCCTCAGCCTCCCAAGGAGCTGGGTCTACAGGCACCTGCCACAACCCCCCTCTAGTGTTTCTATTTTTAGTAGAGATGGGGATCTCACTCGCGCTCAGGCTGGTCTGGAGCTCCTGAGCTGAAGGGATCCTCCCACCTCTGCCTACCAGAGTGCTGGGACTACAGGCGTGAGCCACCTCGCCCAGCCTGCCGCTGTTATTTTTAACGAGATGCCCTCCCATCTTCACACTCTCAGGTTATGCTCTTCGAGCTGCCAGTCTCAGGAAGCCCCTCCGATCTGTCCAGCTGCCCTGCCTGGGAATCTTCTAGACTGGTGCTGACCAGTGGAACTGTCTTCTGTGATGGAAATGTTCTCTAGCTGTGCTGTCCAGGATGGCAGCCACAGGCCGTGGGTGGCTGCTGAGAACTTGAATAGTGGAGAGTGTGACTAAGGAGCTGAATTTTTTATTTTGGTTCTTTACAAAATTCCAATCAAAGAGTTGTAGTGTCTGGTCGTGCAGTCAAGTTAATGGGATTAGCGTGGCCAACTGTGCGCCTAGAAAGGGTGAAGGTGGCGAATGTCATGTTATGTATATTTTGAGTTAAAAATTAATTATAAAGAAAAATCAACATAAACCAGACAGAAGAAGACAAACACAGTGGGACTTCACTTACACGGGCTCCCCAGAGGAGCTGATGCTGGAGCTGGAGCGTGGCGTTGGATGCAGGGGAGGGGGGGAGGTGGTGGCCCCTGGGCACAGAGTTGCCTGGGAAGACAAACGTCCTGGAGGCGGATGGTGGTGATGGAGGCACAGCAGTGAGTGTGCTTGGTGCCACTGAACAGCACGGTTAAAAATGGTCAAGGTGGCAAATTTTGTGTTGTGTGCTTTAAAAATCACAATAAGGATGGATAACTCAGCAGTGTTCAAACAAAAACATTTAATTTAAACAGCTGCGTATGGCCAGTGGCTGCCTGCTGGACAGCAGTGCCAGGCCTCCAAAGGCCTCTGGTGGGAGGGAAAGGTACTGCCCACCAGTCCCCACATGCACCCTGCCGGTCATGAGCCTGTCACACCCATGGCTGACACTGAGGGTTCACTGTGTGCTGGGCGCCCCCTGCCCAGCCTTTTGCGGGACCCCCTTACAGCCCTGAGCAGTGGGAGCCAGTGCTATCCCCAGTCACAGCAGCTGGGGCACATGTGCAGACCCCAAACCTCGCCCCCTCCTGCTCCGTCTCTCTGGTGCCCTGTGCTGGGACCACTTCTGCTGCTTGTGCATTAGGAGCCGGGTCTCCTCACACCCAGGCGTCTCCCTAGACCCCAGGTTCTTTCTCCTCACACCCAGGCGTCTCCCTAGACCCCAGGTTCTCTTGGCTACAGTGAAAAGAGGGGTGGATGGCTAAATATCACACCCCACCCCCGGAGTTGTGCAAGTACTCCCTGCCCCCCACACTGCCCAGAAACCTCACCGAACGTTTCTCACAGTTTGCAGATGGCGTGTACCTGGTCTTGCTCATGGGCCTGCTGGAAGACTACTTCGTCCCCCTGCACCACTTCTTCCTGACCCCGGACAGCTTTGATCAGAAGGTGTGTGCACAGTCTATGTTCTTGGTAGCAGCTCCAGAAATGCTCACTGGGAGGTGGAGTAGAGAATATTCTCACAGCTCTTGGTGCAGCCCAGCTGCATTCTTCAAAAAATAAAAATGGCACAAGCAATATTGCAATTAGATGTAAGTGACATTACAAAAAGTAAGAAACCTGTCGCAGGTCTCGGCACATCCGAGTTCTGTTGGGGGCGGCACCGTGGCTGACCCCTGCAATCCCAGCATGCTGGGAGGCTGAGGTGGGTGGATCCCTTGAGCTCTGAAGTTGGAGACTAACTTGAGCAAGAGTGAGACTCCCATCTCTACTAAAAATAGGAAAACTAGCTGAGCGTTACGGTGGGGGTGGGAGCCTGTAGTCCTAGCTACTCAGGAGGCTGAGGCAAGAGGGTCACTGGAGCCCAAGTTTGAGGTTGCTGTGAGCTGTGACGCCATTCTACCCAGGGTGACAAAGTGAGACTGTGTCTCAAAACAAACAAAGAGACAAACCAACAAAAGACAAAGTTCTGTTGGGCATGTCCCCTTTGGGGTCTCTTGCATGGGACTGTGTCGTTTTTAATGAATGGGAGCAAATGTCAGTGGAACCGCAGACCCTCCCCTGTTCTGCCACACACCCGTCACCTTGGTTTTCCCTGGTTTTGCACGAGCTTCCGCAGTGACACAGAGTGCCAAGGAGCAATTCTGTCGCCAGCATCTTCCTGTTCTCCGCTCTTGGGCAGTCGTCTTGAATTTGCTTCTGGTTTTTTCCCTGCTCAAACAATGGGGCATCTTCTTGACTGTGTATATGTATATATATTTTTCTTATTCTTCTACTTTTTTTTCATTCCTGTGGGTTGTTTTCTTAGGAACATTTCCCAAATAGGATTGCTTGAGTCAGTCCTTAAAGCCTGGGCCGCCCCGCCACCCGGTGCCTCCCGCCTCTGGCCTCCCACAGTTAAGTCTCCGTGGCGGCACTTAGTGCTTCGCCGTCAGAAACTTGGCCGTGGACGGCTGTATTGCTGCGGACTCACAGGCATCTGTCATTTTATTTTCCCAAAGTGCTAGACCCGTGAGTCAGGGAGGCAGACAGTGGAAGCAGCAGAAAGTGGGGCCAGTGTTTACCAATCTGCCCACTCTGGCACCTTGCGGTCTGTTTGCTTGTAGCCAAATGTTGTTCCTGTCTTGCCTGCTGAGATAGAATCAGCACAGATTAGAGAGGTCTTGGCACCACGGAGTCCATGCTGAATGGAGAGAGCGCTCGCACAGAGGGAGCGAGCAGAATTTATCAGGAACGTGGGTGCCTCGCTGTTGTTCTGGGGATGAGATGACAGGCAATTCATGGAAGAAATTCCTGCCTTTCCAGGCCCCAGCACGGCTGATTGCGGAGCCATCATTTTTGGAGTTACCTTTGCTTTGTTCAAACTGATAAGAAATGCTGGCAAGAGCAGTGGGTTTAGCCAGGAGGGCTAGAACTGGTTTCTCCACAAGACAAGGCTTTGTACAAATGGCAGAGGCGGCTTCTCCTGGGCCCTCCTTTCTCCCTTTGAAATGAGGATGAAAGTCTTTGTAAGCTACTGCCCTGGCCTGGAAGGGCGAGAAGGCCTGAGTCATCACCGCCTTCTCTGAATAGGAGTGAGGAAGGGAAGGCTATTGCTATTTTAGGGCACAGGGAGCAGCATGCCCCATGCCCTTCCCCCTGGCAGAGGGGAGCCTCTGGTCTGCTGTGGCTCTGCGGGCAGCCAGAGCTCTCCCTCCTCGGGGAGGGCCTGTGGATGCTGGTGGTCCCTTCCCCAGCCTCAACTGCCCCCAGCCCTGCATTCTCTTCCTTTCCCCTCGGATAGTACAGCCTGGGATGGTTATCATCTACCTCCTAGTCTTCATGACCCCGGGCAAGTGGTGGTCCCCACAGTGGAGGACTGACCCACTTCAGGGGGTGCTCAGCACCCGCACGCTGGGCACTGCCCCCAGATGGGATGGTGGCAGCACCGTTACTCGTATTTCCTGTGGGGGCCTCTGCCTTGGCAATCTTTGCAGCAGCCCCACATCCTGGGGAAGGGACTGAGCTTCAGGGGACAAAGCTGGGGGTATATCATGAGCTCCTATCCCTGGGCACTGTGACAACTTGTTTTTAAACAATTGGATTAGACTTTTTTTTTTTTTTAAACGAGATTGGACAGCTCAGACCTTACAGTTTCTTGCTGACAAGTGAACGGCCCCTGGGAGGTACCGCAGGTGTGTGAGCACGACCCTCAGCATTTTGTTTTAAAGCCACCGTTTGAGCCTCGCTCTGTGCTGCCCACCACACCGAGCACCTCACTCCCGCTGGTTGTTTTCTGTGAGATTCCGCAGACCTGGCTGTCTGTGGAGCAGAGTGTGCCCCATAGAAGTGGCAGTCACGCCTGGAAGGAGATACTAGAAAGGGCTTTGCTTTCCCCTGTGTCCCCTCAGCTGATTCCCTCGAAAGGGAAAGGGAGACTCAGAAAGGCCGAGAGACCAGCCTGAGGCCACATGGCCAGCAAGGGCAGAGAGGAAGAGTCCATTCCTACCCCAGAACTTTCTGTTTTTCTCACCTGGCAGAGAGAAAGGATCTCAGGGTGTCCTCCCTGTGTGCTGGCCTGAGTGGGGTGTAGCCTGGTCCCAGAAGTCCCAGTCAGGGAGGGTGGGCTCCAGCATTGTTAGGGGCTGTGTGCTATCCGCCTGCCTGGTCCAGGGCCCTGGGTTCAGGAAGCTTCTCTGCCAGGGTGCGAAGGATTGCTGGGTGGGGGAGGTATGGCCCTGACAGATAGGGAGCACAGGAGGGCAGCAGTTTCCTCTCTGGCATTTCCTCGGACTGAGAGGAAAGCGGGAAGAAAATCTCCCTCCAAACCAAGGACCGTGCAGCTGAGGAGCTGCCGTGGGGGGGCTTTAAGGGCCCCCCCGAACTGCTCTCTTGTGGGTGGGGAGGACTGAATTCGGCGCCTGCTCAAGGTGTCCTCCTGGGTGCCCTCGTCTCATCCCGTTGCCTCTGCCTGTCACCTCCCTGTGCTTGGGGAAAGGATCCTTCGGGCTTCAAGAAGGCACAGAAGAGGCCTTAGGAGGCGGCTTCAAACTGGTGCCGACTAAGCGTCTCACTGGGGAAGGAGCTTGCCAGTCCTCACTCTCCGCTGTCCTGTCTGCTTCTCCGCTTGAAGCCTGTGTGCGCGGTGAGCGTGCCCCAGTGGGTTAGGCAGTTTAGGTGGTGGTGGTCGGTGAGTGGGGACTGGGGGTGGGAGGTGCTTGGGTTCCAGGTCCAGACTTACCTGTGTTTGGGTCCCGGATCCATGTCTTAGCCTATGGCTTTTCAGAGCGTGGACGGCCTGGCCTTCTCAGCCCAGTCCCTCCTCTGTGAAGGGGGATTGTGCCCACCTGGTACAGGGCCACAAGGGGAAGCAGGCCCTGCCAGATCTGCCGGCCCTGCGCTGGGTGCCCAGCGACCACTAGTTGGTCCCTGCCCTCCCTTTGAGGGAGCTGCACTTGGCACTCTGCCCCCACTTCCATGCCTTCCCAGCCCTCCCCCACCCGTTGTCACGTATGTTGGGGTGTCTGACGCGGCATCCGGTATTCCCACTGGCAGTTTCCAAGTTGGCCTCCCAAGAAGCCTGGAGCCTCCATCTGGTCATTCCAAGCCCCATCACCCCCGTCTCCTGGGCCATGACCCTGTTCTGAGCCCGCTGGCTCACAGTTGGTGCAGGCAGGTCATTGTCCTCTTTGCCTCTCTGAGCACAAGCCACGGCAGCTTGGCCGGAGCACCCCAAGCTACTTTCCAGCGTGGTGGGTTTGACTGAGGGTCATTTTGCTCAGCATCTGCTCAGCGTCTTTTCCTTGGCTAATTATTAAATTGTATCTCATGTAAGATTGTCTGTGTTTCTGATTCATTTACACTGACATCATGAAAATGTTATTGTTGAAAAGATATTGGTTTCTAAGAGCCCTGAAGCCCTTTTCGACTCTGACATCTACTATTTGCTCACAGCAGGTGAGTGGCTGGCGGTGATTGGACAAATCACTTGCGTCTCTCTGACTTGAGTGGACTTTGTTTTGTTTTGTTTTGTTTTTTGAGACAGAGTCTCACTTTGTCACCCTGGGTAGAAGGTCATGGCATCATAGCTCATAGCAGCCTCTGTGGACTTTCAAATACTCCAGCCCAGCTGTTTTTAGAGAGAGAGTCTTACTCTTGCTCAGGCTGGTCTCCCTCTCCTGAGCTTAAGCAATCCACCTTGAGCCTTGGCCTCCCAAAGTTAAGTGGACTTTAAACACAGCTGTGAAGACTTACTTTAAATCTCTTTAGCTGTTATTAGCAAAATAAAGCTTCAAGCATCCTTGGGGGTTGAGTGGTATGAGACCCTTTAATTCAGGGAGAGGCCATCCAAGGTGGGGATGTATCTACCTTTCAGTGGCATGTAGTAGGACTGGGGCCTTGCAGGCTGACACTTGTAGCCACCATTAATTTGACTTAAGATCTGTCAGGGTCCCACAGGTCCATAGTGCCAGGCCCCTGTGCCCGGGAGCTCTGTGTGCTGCAGAAACAGCTTCACGGATGGGCCAGCCACGCCCTCCCAGGCACACACAGCTCTGTATGTGCAGCAGTGCCCAGGGCCAGTGCCTCTGCAAGGAACTCAGTCTCTCTGAGCCTCAGTTTCCTCATCTATAAAATGGGTCACTGCCACTTCTCATCATGTGTTTGGGGCAGAGCAGGCTATCAGTGGCCGTGAGTCCTTGAGGGCAGGCTGTGGACTTTCATTTCCATCTCTCAGCCCCAGATGGTGGGTGGATGGCTGGGGAAGAATGATCTGGTAAAGATGTGTGGCCCTTGCAGACTCCTCCACTCTCTCTGCCCTCCCTGCGCCCTGCCCTGTGCTCACTGGGTCCTTCAGGACATTACCATTGCAAAGGCTCAGTCATAGCCACACTTGCTGCCTGTGGGCGGTGGGTAGTGGGTGGGCCTGGGGAGGGGACAGCTGCTGAACCCCAGTGTGGACTCTCTTTCTTTGGCAGGTCCACAATGTGTCCTTCGCCTTTGAGCTGATGCTGGACGGAGGCCTCAAGAAGCCCAAAGCTCGCCCTGAAGGTAACACCCTGACTCTGGGCCCCTCCAGGGAGGGAGGCAAAGCAGGTCTTAGTAGTGACTAGAATGTTGGGTGTGTTGTCTCCCGGAGAGGCCACAAGGGTCTGGCTTGTGGGTCGCATTCTGCTGACCCCACATCCTTGATCTCTGCATTTTGGAGACAAGTAGGACCTTGGTGGCAGAGCTGGCACTGCTGGCTTCTTAATAACAACTTGACTTGGAAGGACGTGGCCTCCGCCCACAGACCTCAGAATGAAGTACCTCTCCAGTTGGGCACTCAGGATGGAAATGCCATTTCGTGCCTTAAGATGATGTTAGCGGCTCACTGAAATGTAATGAGTGTCGGGTTTCAGATTCCCTGATGCTCAGTGAGGGGCGGTGCTTGGAGCAGGGGCTTGGTAGCTCGTTCTGTATAGGTCTGAACTGTCGGGAGAGACCAGCAGACCAGAGCCAGGGGTCACCTCCCTGTCCCTACCTGGCTCTTGTTATGTTACCTATGCTGGAATGACCCGAGGGAGCATCAGAATCCCTGAGAGAGTTTGTCACTAGGCATTTCAGGCAGTCAGGCTTGGGGTGTGCTCAGAGCTGTCCGTGAACCCCTGCTCTCTGGCAGGGCAGACCGGAGACTAAAGGCTCTGACAAGTCTATCAGGAAGAAATCTCTTGGCCTCCATCAAAACCTGGCCACATAGGAGAGGCCCACAGAACCCAGACACCGTGGTTTAGCACCCATGGGTGCCCCCGTGCTGTCTGATCAGGGAGGCTGTGATGCTCCCACACCCCCTGCCAGGGTCTGCTCACAGGGGGATCTGCCAGGTCTCCAGAGTAGCTGGAGAATTCTGTCCTCCCTGCCCATCTGTGCCTTAGGCCCCTGGCTGCCTGTTCTGCCTCTCCGCCCCCTCTTAGGATTTCCCATGTGACTCTACACCCTCCTCTCCCATCACGCATGTGGCTGTGAATTCCTTATTATGCCTCCATCCTCCAGAATGAACCCCTGGGAGACAGGGCATTGTTCCCTGTGTGCCTAGTGCTAAGAACAGTGCCTGGCCCATGCCTGCCCAGCAGTGTCGGGTTGGGAACGTCAGAGAGGGCGTGAGGTAAGGTGTCCCTTGCACACCAGCCTGTGTCTCATGGACTTCTTGCTGCTGTAAGGGGGGCATACGGGAGTGGTCAAGAAGGTCAAATGCTCTGCCGCACCTCGCTGTGCATGCTGGGGCGGGTTACTTTGCCTTCCTGTGCCTGGCTCTCTGCGGCTGCACAGGGGAGTGATGGTGGCACCTGCCTCTGCCTCCCTTGTGGGTTGCTGGGGTGGGATCACGTGAGTCGCTCCGTGAGCACTGGGAGAGGGTCCTGCTCACCAGACCATGCTGGGTCCCTGCTGGCTTTACTGTTGTCAGCTCAGCCTTAGTGGCCGCATACCCGGGAGGAGTAGTCCTGGCTCATGTCCACTGTGGCTTCTCAGCCTGGCCAGGAGTTTCCTTTGGTGTCCTCCAGTCTAGAGTCCCAGGCCTGCTGCAGCATGGAGTGGGCCCCCTGGGCCTCCTAGCTGCTGAGAGAGCCCTGGTCCTTTGTCCCCTTTTGAGTAGTGAGGCAGGGCCCTGTCCAGAGGCCAGGACCTCTTCTGCCAGGCCAGCCTCAAGGAAGGGTTTTGCCTTGAGGTTTTGCCTCAAGCTGGATTTGTGTTTCATGCTCATGACTGCAGTGTGGCATGATCCGGAACCCACCGTGCAGGATGGAAATAGGCCAGAGGCAGATGGCTGGCCCAGGGCACGTGGCAAGTCCTGCGCCTCTGGGGCAGGTCCCTGGGATGTCCCAGGGCCTCCAGCCAGCCCAGGCAAAGGGCCAGGCTGCCCCGCTGTGTTCATTAGCACCTTTGATGGTCCAGCCCTGGGCCAGGAGCCAACCTAGGAACTTGTGAGACGTCCCTGCTAGGCCTTTAGATTTTATGGTGATGTAGTGGCTGGAATCTCTTTCCCTTTGTTATTCAGACCGAGCTAAGGAGTAAGAATCAGGAGACAAGAGACAGGAGAATGACATGGAGAATGGGCACTGAGCCCTAGGCCTTCCTGACCTCCTCCTCTGAGTCAGGCTCCCCAGAGCCCTGGTGCAGAGAGGGGTGGACTTGAGGGACGGGGCTGTGAGGGCTAAGCTGCCTGATGGTCAGTCAGGTCCCATCCCCTGGGAGGGAGCCTGGGAGAGGCCCCAGTGGAGGTTCTGACACTACCCCAGAGGGCCCCTTTGCTGGGAGAGGGCCTTATGGTTCACTAGAAGTTTGTATTCTAGTGATGGGGCAGGTATTTGGGGGGTACAGCGGGACCCATGTTCCAGCTGAGGTTTGCAGGGTCACAGAATGGGATTCCTGTCCTTGGGCACAAGTGTCTAGTGGTAGCTATGGTTGTGGGGGTCTGGTGGGCCTTGGGAAGGTTGTGTTCTGTTCCTTTAGAAAGGGTCTTGATGTTCTCCAAGTTCAGACCTGGGGGCTGCTGATCAGGGATGCCAGTGGCTGGGCCACCACTCTGGTCTCCCTGTGAACCCACTGCAAGGGCACACACCTCTGAGAGCTCCCACACCCCTGCTGCCCTCTCCTGGGTGGCCTCCTGCTCCATGGCCCCTGCCCTCCCTCTTCTGCTGCCTGTACTGTGTGGCTGGGGGAGCTGGGCTGGACCTGCAGGCCTGGGGTCACTCACAGTGCTGGGGCATTTCCTCACCCTGCTGACTTGAGTTCAGTTCTGGTTTTGGTCTGATGGAACACTGTGGGTCTATCACCTCCTCCTCGTGGGTCATGGCATCATCTTTGCAAAATGAGAGGGAAGGAAAAGAAGTTATGCCAGTCCAACAAGGCCAAGTGAGAGTCTGGACACTGTGGCCAGTGGTGAGCACAGTCTCTGGTTCACAGTGGCTCCCTCACAGGCTCCCTCACAGGCTCCCTCTGTGCGATCCCACCTCCTGCTCAGCTGCCTGCAGGGCTCAGGCATAGGGACCACCATGTGGTTGCCTTCGAGCCCCAGGGAGTCAGGGGGCACTGTGCTGCTCCATCAGGGCTGAGCCCCAGATCATGGAAGTCACTTACCTGAGGTCACAGAGCAGGCGAGAACAGCTAGGTGCCCAGCTCCTGAGAAGCTCCCCTTCCTACCAAGGACTGAGGTCCAGACTCACAGGGCCCCAGAGAGAACTGTCGGGTCCATTAATGTTACTCGGTTGTTTGGTCCCTCATAACTATTGTTGACCATTCTTCACACCAGGCCCTGGACATGACCTGACACAAACCCCAGAGAGGCTGTCCTGGGCACTTGTCCCCTTGGGATGTCTTGGCCTGGGCTGGGGGATGTTGTAGCAGTGTGTGTCTGGGGATGGATGGCGCTACCCTGGGTGTCCTGGCTGTGGTGGCGATCAGTCTGTAGGCAGAAAGGCTCTGCCGTGGACATGTCAGCTTGAGATCTAGGGCTGGGAGTGCAGCTTCCGGCAGCCCTTACGGGAGGACAGGTGGGCCTCTGAAGGGACAGGGGTGCATTCTGTCATCTGCCAATGGTGTCTCTGTTTCCTTCTGCAGATGTGGTGAATTTGGACCTCAAATCCACCCTGAGGGTTCTTTACAACCTGTTCACCAAGTACAAGAACGTCGAGTGACGGGGAGGCAGCAGCTGGGACAGTCATCTTTCTGTGCCCTGTGCCCTCCCAAGGAGGTGCCCCAGGCTTCCAGTCCAGGCCATGTGATTGCCACCCCACCCTGCCTTTCCTTGATTAATTTCCTTTGTCCTCTTGTTTGTTGTTCATCTCCTCCCCGGGCACTTAGAGCAGGCAAGGCCTCTGACATGCAGGGCTCCAAACACCAGTGCTCGTGTTTGAGGCCTTGCCCAGCCGCCTTCCATGATGCCGAGTCAGGTCTTGTCTGCCTTGACCAGAAGACGAAACGGAAAAATGCCCAAATCCCAACCCTCTGCCAATCGAGGGCCACCCTGTATTCCATCTGACAGAGCAGTTGGCCGTCACAGGTGCCCAGAAATATACCGGCAGCTTCGCAGGAGGGACCCCAGTCGCTCTTGGAGAATCTCCTGGGCTGGGCTTTCCTTGGTGGCAAGGCCTTTTTAGTAAAAGAGTTTTCTAGTTTACAAAACGTTAAAGTCCAGAAGCTTTAGGTGTGATGTGAGCGCCCCCCATCACCCCACGTTGCTACTCCTCTTGGCCACTCAGTGTTGTTTTCATTTGGCTTTTGCACAAAGAACAAGACCCGGGACACAAGAACAAGACCAGATGCCACAGTCCAGGAACGAACAGAGGGCCTGTCTTTGTTTCTCACTCGGCTGAGGGGGCTGGGTGTGGCGTTGGCTCTGAACGTGCTACTCGAGACAGCTGGTGCCAGAGCCCGCCATCTCAGAGGCCCTGCTTGGGGATGGGTTCATTTTTAGAAACTTTGAAGAAAGCGGCTGTGTGAGTTCACTTCAGCTGCTGTGACGGAGTGCTGCAGACCCAACAGCTCCGTCCTAGGGGCGGGGAGGCCGAGATCAAGGTGTCGGCTGGGCAGGCCGCATCCGGGGCCTGTCTCCTTGGCTTGCAGATGGCCACCTTCTCCCTGTGTCCTCACGGTCATCCCTCTGCGTGTGCCTGTGTCATAGTTGCCTCTCCTTACAGGACACCAGCCCTGTTGGGTGACGGCTCACTCTAATGACTCATTTAAACATAATGACCTCTGTAAAGACCCCAGCTCCAATGCAGTCACATTGTGGGAGCCTCAGCATGTAAATCGGGGGAGGGCACACTCTTCCTGGGGCCCTGATGACATCTCCCTTTAAAGTACCCTATTAAAAGAAATGCTGGTCCCTAGTTTATGGGCTGTTCACTCTTCTCTTCCCTGGGCTCTGGAGAGAAATGGGGATCCCACTGGCTGCGTGTTCTGGGCTGGCTCCTGGGTCTCGGCGGGTTCTGCACCATAGCAGACTCCACTGCAGCCTGATTCTGGCTTGGGTTGATGACCCACCGACTGACTGGTCACCTACTGCAAAGGGGCCTGAGATGGGCCTTTCTAATTTTTCAGATTTTCACCTTCTTGCTGTAGATCAGAGGGGTTTTTTTTTTCTTATTGTATTTGAGACTGAATCTCACTGTACTGCTCCAGGCTGGACTGCACTGGAGCAGCCTAAAACTCCTGGGTTCAAGCTCTCCTCCCGCCTCAGTCTCCCGAATAGCTGAGACTACAGGCGTCCACCACAATGCCTGGCTAATTTTTTCTATTTTTTTTTTTTTTTTAGTAGAGATGGGGTCTCACACTTGCTCAGATTGGTCTTGAACTCCTGAGCTTCAGGCATCCTCCCATTTTGGCCTCCTAGAGTGCTAGGATTACAGGCATGAACCACCATGCCCCAGCCTGATCAGAGCTTTTGAGTAAGTTGTTAATATTAAATTGAGTGCCAACACTAAAGTTTCAGAGAACAGTTTAATATGCTCCCTCAGTTCTGGTTGTTGCCAGGCTGGGGATGGGTTCAGAATAGCCGTTTTGATGGAGGTGGTTTCCCAGCAGGGGAAAGAAATAATTAAAACAGCATTACAGCATCTCCTGCGGGATGCGGTGACATTAAAGAGCCACACTGACAGAACATCCAGGACTGGAACATTCCGTGCCGCCTTCATTACAGGCACAGAATCGCAGTACCCTCAAGCTGGAGAATGGGATCCCCCCGCCTTGTTCACAGGTGGGCTTGGCAAGGGTCCCCCCCTCCCTGGGGTGCCAGGATTTGAAACAAACACAGCCCCAGATTCACTGCCAAAATGGGGCGTTCCAGCCCATTCCATGCCATCGAAGGGGAAGAGAAGGTTACCATGGTGGGGGGGAGTGGTCTTGTCAGCCCCCATCTGCAAACTCAAGCCCAGTCTTGTGCCTGCGTCACTCTGTTCTGTGTTTCAAGTAGGACAATGAAAGGAGTAATCAGTCTGTGGGGAAACTGCACACAGGCACTCCGGTCCCACAGGCAGGGACTGTTGAAGGCCACGACTCCAGCAGAGGATGTGATCTCTTGTATTATAGAGAGGTGATCTTGCCCTGTAGCCCAGGCTGGGGTGCAGCAGCGTGATCACAGCTCACTGCAGCCTTCAACTCCTGGGCTCAAGTGATCCTCCTGCCTTGGCCTCCCAAGTAGCTGAAACTACAGGTGCCTGGTTTGGATGTGATCTTTTGTCCAAATTCTTTGCAAATTGGTTCAGAGACGTGAGTGTGCCTTTTGCATACCTATGAACAGCCTTCTTGGCCTGGACACGTCTCTTTCTCCCCCTTCCACATTCTGTTTGAAACCAAACTCACAGCATGGTTGGGATGGATGCATCCAGGGCCAGTGCCAAGGCAGTTCAGTTCAGGGGCCACTCTGCTGTGAGTCAGTCCTCAGTCCCCAGTGGGTTGGGGAGGATGACTGACAGGATGTGAGGCTCAGAGTGTGAGCTGCTCCCGGTGCTTAGTTCAGGGAAGTTCTGGACCCTTTCTTCTCACCCCACACCACTTTTCAGTGAATCCTTCTCTGGAGAAGGACCCTGGTGCCTCGAAGCTAAGGAAAGGCAAGGTCCTTTGTATCCACCCATGAGGGCCAACGCCCCAGCAGCTATGGCTCAAGTAAGTCTACAAGGCCGGAGTGGATGGTTGGGCAAGGGCCATGGAGGACTTGCCCTTTGTCCTTCGGTGTGACATGCTCTGGATCCACCCAGCGGCTCTGGGGTATCCACTTGCAGCTTTGCTTCCCCTTAACAACCACCCAGCATTTTGCAAGTGCAGAGGCCAGAGTGCACTGGAAGTTACGAACAGCAGTTTTGTGTTACAGCAGCTGAACCCTTCCCCTTCCCATTTTGTATATTGGTATTTTACTCTTTTTAAAATTGTTTTAAGCAGTGTTTCCTTTGGATTTCTGGATGGTAAATAAAATCCACTAAAACCCTGTCTGTGCTATTGGTCAGTCCCACCCGGCCCACTGCAGGAAGCAAGTGCTTCTTCTGAGCACGCTGCCCAGGGCCAGCTTCCTAAGCAGGAGTTGTGGTTAGAAGATGCTTCCTATGTCATGATGAGCTGTTATTTATTCTAATAAAGAACTCGTGAGCACGCGGCTGCCCTCTGTCTTTGTTTGGCTGCTGTTTGTACCTTTTCTAAGTTAGTGGTCATTGGTGGTGGCAGCCCAGGGCTGGGTGCGGGGCTGAGCTATTCCACACAGCCCTGCTGCCTGTGAGCGTGCAGTCAGGCAGGGAAGGGGCTTCTGCTGAGGTGGGGATGGCCAGGTGGGACCATGGGGGGAAGAGAGAAGCAGAGCCACCAGGGTGAGTCTGCCCATCCACCTGGTGCCAAGCCTTACAGGGACAAGGACAGTGCTAGGGGCATAGGCCAGATAAAAATCCTGCTGCAGGGAGGTGGCCACCTCCTTGCCCACTGGAAGGGATGTGAAGTCACACAACCTTGCATACTGACTAGTAAGTATCCGCCCTTTAGTCTGTAGGATAAGGAAGGGCTCCCTGCGTGATGGAGATGGTGGCCTAACCTTCTCGTGTTCCATGTTGGCCCTGCTGTAACCCCTCCTGGACAGAAGTCATGGGGGTCTTCGGATGCATCAAACTTTGCTAAATGATCTTCAGACTGTGACTACTCCAGGATGAGTGCCTGGAGAGAAAGGTGGCAATGCTGGAAACAAACTGAAGCTAAGAATTATAAGGTGTGCCTGACAAGAATCCAGGCTCTGGAGAAATGCTTGAGTTTGACTCCAGCTTTGTCCCTCTGACTGCTGATGAGCTCATTGACCTGGTCCTTCAGCAAAAATTCAACCCTCCCTCCTTCAATCAGCCATCCTCAGCCAGGCGTGATTCTGGCCCTCTGACCTTTAATGATATCTGGAGACAACTGAGGTTATCGTGACTCAGTGACGAGGTGCTCCGGCATGTGGCAGGTTGAGGCCAGGATTGTCCTCCCAAGCACAGGACAGGACCCATCCCCACAGCAAAGGGTGGTCTGGCCCCAGTTGTCTTTATGCATATGTGGTGTATGTGTGTGTAACATACCAAGGGAGAAAATGCGGTAGTTAATCATTACAGTCCTCTACCAGAGAATTTATGTAGCCTTGAGGCGTGATAGTGTATTGCCCTCCTTACCAGGTGAACGTTTCTTAACGTCTGTGCTTATTTTGATAGAGAGAAATGCATTCACTAGTTCAAGAGCTCTGCACAGGAAATCAAAGGTTCTACTGATTTACTCCAGTAGAGAAATCACTTTTGGAGCAGTGGCTGTGATTGGAACCCCACTGATTATAATTTCCAGATTCCATCTGTTTTCTGCACAGGCAGAAGCAGCTGCCCTGTCAGCGAGGTTTTGCTTTTGCTCCTACGATTTTTGTAGGATCAGGGCGCTCAAGACACACCCACTTGGGCTTTCTCATAAGTGTCCTCACTCCCCGGGTGAATAACCCATATGGGAGCCCTTGTCGGTCGGGGAGGTGGGTGAGCTGTCCCAGGTCTGGAACGGGTTTGGTGCTGTGACCCTCTGTCACGGTGCTGCAATTCAGGCCTCTGTTGAACTGCCCTAGATATCTTCTGTCTATTACTGAGTAGCTCTTTGGAGGCTGCCCATCTGTTTCCATCCTAAGGACTCCAGGACGACCACTTACCCACAGCCTGGCAGCCCTGTGGCTAGACCATCCTGTGTCCGGCTCTGGCCCTCCTTCCTGTTACAGCTGCCATGCCCATTGTGTTTTTTTTTTTTTTTGCAAAATTGGCTGCAGAAATTTCCTTCTCTCTATCCATGCCCTTGTGCTGTGAGGATGCTTTTTTCCCCAGCTATTTTTTATTTTTTTTTTATTGTTTTTTTTTTTTTTTTTTTGCTATGAGGTTTCTTAACTAGGGTGTGTGATGCTTGGACTCAAATGCATGGTACTATTCTAACTCTTAGGGTTCCTATTTTCCCCCCAACAACGCCCTGCCTTTCACATAGAAGGCTTGGTGAGTAATTCCACACCAGATGGGATGAGATTCTGCATCTGATTTCCAGCTCCATCAGCCCTGCAGCCCCAAGAGATAAGAGATTCTTATAGGCCTATCATGGGACTCCTTGGTGCTCTGAGCATAGCTTACATTGAGAATTTAAAGCCCTGGGACTGTTCTTTCCTTGTTTTAAACTCTTTGTGTGATGATAAAGAGCAGCCCTCCCAACCCATCAGTCCTTGGATAACCCACACAACTCAGCCTGCCAAAGCCGGGAATTTACTAGGCACTTACTCGGAGTGATTACAGGTAATTATTTTGCCATCATATGCTGTCATCTATTAGAGTTCCATTCTCTAATGGCTATTGGGTTCCTGCTGCCTTTAAATCAACCAGAACAAGTAACCAATCCCAGGTTCCCCACATAGAGATTATGTTCTTGCAGTTTCTGATAAATCGGGTATTAATTGGGAGTCAGTTGCAGACAACTAGAACCACGTTAGCTGTTTAGAGTGGAAGGGAATCGAATGCAGGAAATGACATGATCCCCGCTCCCTGGAAGGCCATACGCAACCACGGCAGCAGGTGCCCTGGAATAAGGCTGCAGAGCTGGCCTGGGAAGGAGCTGCCCTGCCCTGGAAGCTGCCAAGGGACTGCTGGCCCAAAGCATAATTTCTGGCCTGAATATTTTCTCCAGCTCACTCTCCACTTTCTGTCCTGACCTCTGTGGACTGCACTGGGCGTGCTCTTGCCTCTAGCTTCCAACTGGATGTGGCCAAGGGGAGAGAGGAAGAGAGGGAGGCCAGGGTATCTATCCTCCAGCTGTGTCCCCTGCTGGGTTGGTGCCATGGGCTGGCTGTGTCCCCACCAGCAGCCACAGCTTCTACCCAGTGGCCCCCCTTAGAGCTTTACTGGTTCTCTTTCTGGGCCCTGGCATCAACGCCTTTGCCCCTTTAGGCTTTTGAGTTCCTAGCCTAGGGTACAGCACCGTCTCCTCTGGGTCCCCTTACCCTTTCTCCAATAGTCCTCCCCCCCCCCTTTTTTTTGGAGACAGAGTGTCACTTTGTCACCCTCAGTAGAGTGCCATGGTGTCACAGCTCACAGCAGCCTCAAACTGTTGGGCTCAAGTGATTCTCTTAACTCAGCCTCCTGAGTAGCTGGGACTACAGGTGGGCCATACTGCCACACTCCCAGCTATTTTTAGAGATGAGGTCTTGCTCTGGCTTAGGCTGGTCTCAAACTCCTGAGCTCAGGCAATCTACCCATCTCAGCTTTACAAAGTGCTGGGATTACAGGCATGAGCCGCTGCACCTACCCCAGTAGTCCCTTTTTTAAACGCTCTTCAGCGCCCACATTTGAATGTGCCATGTCTTTGCTGCTGGGATTCTGAATGATGCACCTGCTCGGCTGTGATGGAGGTCTCAGAAGCCACCCCCAGAAGCACTGGGCCTGAAACCAGGCTAAGCTTGCTACACCTACCCCAGAAAAATATGTCCTGAGCACAGCTGCTTCTTTCCATGCTTATCACCAACCCCAGTGTCACGTGGGTGCTCGGACAGGGCAGAATCATGTTCCTCCGTTCCTTACTCTGTCATGGGAGAATGATCATTGTACCTACCTCACGGGGTAGGTTCAAATAAAATTAAAGCCTTAAAATTATGTTTGTTTCATCATCAGTGACTATAAATATTAGCCCTAGTAACTACTGATTTTCATTGTTTTTATAACTTCTCATAACCAGCTCAACATTCCTGCTCTCATGCACCCTGTTGCTCCTGCGTCCCTCCTGATGTGGCCACTTTTCTACCGACACGTCAAAGAGAAAGGGTGTCCTGGTCACCCAGCACATCCTCCCCTGTTTCAGAGACCCACAGTTTCAGCCTGGAGTGTGACGATCAGCTTGGGCCCAAAGTGTTCTCTGCCCTCTGTGTTGGGGTCTCTCCATGGTGAGGCCCTCTAGGCCTCTGTGTATACAAGGTTCTCACTCCTCGTCTTCAACTTCGAACTCCTAGTCATCCGTCAAGGCCTGCTTCCTTTCTGGAGAGGCTTCCTTGTCCCCCAGGCAACGACGGCCGTTGCTCTTTATCATTGAGCCCACCCTGTGGCAGGGTAGGCCTGGCAGGTAGCAGTGAGTGAGACAGACCATTGTCCCGAGGAGCTTTCAGTGGGGCTGCAGGTATTAAACACCCGCTGCCCGGCGAGGGAGGATCTACTGTGGATGGTGCAGTGAGGGAAGGAGGGAGGAGGCATTTAAGCAGATGTGAAGGGTGAGGACTGAGCAATGTCAAAAGCCAGGGCCAGGGCTTCCAGGCAGAGGGAACAGGACATGTGAAGACGCTGAAGCAGGGAGGAACGTGGTGCTTTCAGAGAGTAAAAAAGGTGGTTGCCATGGCTGGGAGAAGTTAGGGGATGAGATTGGAGATGCAGCTGGCAGGTTGCATATGTTGGGGCTTGCAGGCTGAGCTGTGCAGACTGGATTTTAAGAGCTATTGGACGGGGCTTTGAGTGAGTTGGGACGGGCCATGCATCCTGTGCCTGCTTGGGGCAGGGGCAAAATGGGGGCATGGCCAGTGTGGAGTCCAAGTGGGAGGTTCTGGTGTGGTCTAGGCGAGAGGAAGGGGCCTGGAGGGGTGTGGAGGTGGGAGGATGTGCGCTTTCTGGGAGGGAATGTGCAGGTGTTCTGGTGGTTTGCTGGTGGCTGGGGTGGGGGGTGGAGTCACTCCCAGGTTTCTGCCCTAAGTAGCTGCCATTTGGAGACAGGAAGAATGGGGAGGAACTGGCTTGGTTTGGAGAAGGGGGGTGAAGAGGGAGAGAAATAAGAAATCTGAAGTTTGAGTCCCCTGTACGACTTCTGGGATGGCCAGGAGGCGGGGCCGGTCACTGGGCTCCTGGGCAGAGCTTTCTGGTAGGTCTGTGGTGGCTAAAGTATCCTCCCCCCACCCCCAGCCTGGGGCCCTGTGTGTAGAGAGGAAGAAGCTCCTGCAGCCTCAGAGCAGGCCCCGGAGGAAGTAAGCAGCGGGGCCCCTGCTCCTGGCCCAGCCCGCAGCCCCCAGGCCGCCTAGGGAACCGGAACCTGCTTTTATCCAGACCACCACTGGAGCTTCCAAGGCCTTCGTTTCCCTGTGTGGAGAAAGCAGCAAGGTGAGTCCTTGTGGCACCTGGGCCCAGGTGCATCCACACCTGCTGGGAGGCTCTGCCTGTCCACCATGCTTGGGTACCAGGTTCACAGAGGGAGGAGTCCCAGATGCCACGCGGAAAGGAGCCTAGAGTCTTAGCTGAGGTCACACCAGGTGGGACCCTGAGCCCTGGGCCCCATCCTGCCACCCACTTACAGACTGCTCCATCCTCCGGCTTCATTTTAGGGAGTTGTTGGGGCCCCCACAGGCGCAAGGGCCCTGCGGTAACCCTCATGGCAGCCCCGGAGCAGTTCCGCTTCCAGCCACAGCCTCCCCTTAAGGCGGCCGAGCTGGGGCAAAAAGCCCATGCTCCTTCATCAAATGCAGAAACTGAGGCCTTGGGGCAGAGGGGGACTCACCTAGGGCTGGGAGGTAGTCCCTAGAGGTAGGTCCCAGGTCTATGTCCACTCAGCTGCCTTTGACCAGCATTGAGCCCAGGCCCTCCTCGAAAAGGTAGGTACGTCAGGAACAGAAAGGGACAGGGGTTTGTCCCAAGTCACACAGCCAGAGTAGGGAGGAGCGGCTGAAACGCAGGCCTTCTAACTCCAGGCCAGGGCTCTTTCCTCTTCTCCAGCCAAGGCCCCTACACTAGAATCTTGGTGTAAATAGGAAGCTGGGGATTGAGGAGCCTGGAGTCGGTCCCAGGGGCCTGTCTCCCCGCTCCATGACTCAGGGCATCAGGGAGCCCCTATCGTCCCTGAGTTGCTGCTGTTCTGACAGGGGTGGCTCTGGTCCTGTGAACACCCCCATCTCACAAGCTCTGGGGCTCCCTGCTCTGACCGCCAACTTCTGCCTTGGCCTCCCTACCCCAAATGTCTGAGTGAGTTAGTGAATGCTGGGAAAACCCAGGGGCTGAAGAGAGCCTGGAGGAGGGCCAAAGCTGCCCGCTGAGCCAGTGAGACCTCCCCAGGAGAGGAAGCAGGCCCAGGGGAACAGGAAGGGGGCTGGGCTGGCTTCTGGGTCTGCCCCATCCCAGCATGGGCAAGCCTCGGCCTCAGCCCAAAGCATTGAAGATGGGGGAGGCAATGATACCCTCTGTAAGCGCTGGCCCTCTGACAGAGTGTGTGCCTGGGGCTTCACGGGACCCCCAAACCACCCCAGAGGTCAGAGGTTATAGCTTCATTGAGGACAGCCTCATCAGGATTGAGGCCAGGCCACCCCTTGGGAGCCACGTTTGCATGGAGGGAACACACACCTGGTGGCACTGGCCCACCCTCCCGTGGTTCATTCAGGCAAAGGCTGGCAAAGGCTGGCCAAGCCTGCTCTGGGCTGACCTGTCTCAGGCTCCGCAACCCGGAGGGGTCGGGTCAGTTTCCACTTGAGGTCAGGGGGATGTTGTGGTATTGTCCACACGTTCACCTCTGCCAGCCCCTGCGGGCCAGCCTGGGAATCCCCCTTGAGCCCCACCCCGCACACTCCAGGGAGTGGGCTGTACCCCTCTTCCTCCTTACTGCAGGGGTGGGGGCTCCTGTGTTGGGGCTGCAGGAGGGCACTGGGCAGTCCGCTCTGCCCTGACCAAGGGAGGACCATTCCCTGACCATTCCCTTTGCATGGCCTGTGCTTTTGGCCCGCATGTCTCTCTCCTCCTCACAAGGTCTGGCTCAAGGTCCCCTCCTGGGCAGATGCAGTGACTCGTCCATCAGAGCCTTTTGTCCAGAGGAGATGATGAGCCTGGGTGAGTTTGGGCCTTCTCTGTCCCCCGCATTCTCCCGAGCAGGCCCAGGAGACGATGGAGCCAGAGGACCTCTACAACCTGCTGCAGCTCCCCAAGGCGGCCCTGCCATCGGAGGAGGAGCTCCTTCAAGGTGTGTGCCCATGTGGGTCCGAGGGTTAGGCAGGGGGTATGAGGGTCTGCATGGCTGAGTGAGACAGGCTGTGTCCAGGAATGTGCACAGAGTTCCGCACCATCGGCCCAGTTCTGCTCACCATGCCTCTGCCTCACCTGTGACACTTGCCCCAGTCCTGCTCCTGACAGCATCTGCAGAGATGTCCCTCTGGGCTGGTGACACTGTGTTTTATTTTAGGGGGGAGGACAGAGTCTCAAGCTGTCACCTTCAGTAGAGTTTTGTGGTATCAAAGCTCACAGCAACCTCAAACTCTTGGGCTCAAGTGATTCTCTTGCCTCGGCCTCCCAAGTAGCTGGGACTTCAAGCACCTGCCACAATGCCTGGCTATTTTTTTGCTGCAGTTGTCATGTTGTTTTAGCTGGTGTAGGTTGGGTTCGAACCCACCTGCCTCATGTATATGGGCAGCACCCTGCCCACTGAGCTACGGTGCCGCCCTGGTGACAGTGTTGATCATGATGGTAAATGCTGACCACACTTACTGTGAGCCTGCTGAGTGCTGGCACTGTGTTCAGCACTTCTTGGGCATCCATAAGGGTGGGCATCATTGCCTCCTCTTTACAGACGAGGAAACTGAGGCACAGTGAGGCGCATGCCAGAGTAACGGTGACTCTGTTAGCTGTGCTTGGGTTCTGAACGCATGGAGGGGCCCCTGGACTCAGGTTGCACACCCTCCATGAAGCCTTCTGAGGACCTTGTGGGGTGTGGGGCTACGGTCTGCTATGGTCTTCTCCTGTCTCACCTGCAGCTCTCCTTTCAGTGGGGCAGACACAGGATCAGAGTGGTTTAGTGAGCATGTGTCACCCTTCATGATCCTTCATGGGAGTTGGTGACCACTGCCCCTCAAACCTCCCTCCTAGGAGATGGTTTGAAAGAAGGATGCAGGCAGGTACCCAGAGCTGTCATCACTGTATTCTCTAAAAGGTGCAAACTAGCACCAGCACTCCAGGGCAACTTACATGTCCCCGTGGGGCAGGGCTTTCCGTGAACTCACTGGAATTTATGTAACCATCAAAACATAAATGTGATGACAAAGAAAATGTATGAAGTCTTGAAAAGAGCAGAATGCAACTTGCTAGATCCTGTGAATCCAGCCTGTTATAGTAGGTGCAGTGGAGCAAGAATCCCAGTGCCAGAAGGGTCCCCGGAGCAGTGAGTGAGCCCCCAGAAGGGACAGGTGTCACCTGGAGTCTCCTGGCCAACTTCTTCACTGTCTGCTGTTCTGTTTATAAACCGTGTGAGAGTGATAGCACCAGGGGAAAACTACAGACTTAGGGTGGTAGGACTTAGTTATTTGGGGGGAAAAAGTTTTTTTTTTTTCCTACTATTGATTTAGAGAGACCCAAAGTTCCAGCCAGCAAAGCCAGGGCACTCCAACTCTGCTCTGAGAAAGGGCAGCACCACATACAGTAATCTCACTTGCTCACCTACTCACATGTCCAGGTGTGTGTCAAGAGCTGGTCGTGTGCCAGACACATCAGCCCTTGAGTCTGTGTGACACAGGGCTGTGTGACCTCAAAGGTTTTCAGAAAAGCCTTCTTCACCTGGGTCACATGAGAGGCAATGCCTTTTGTCGACTTAGGCAGGGTAGTCCCCACTGCTGATTCCGTTTCTACCGGGAAAGTGGGACCAGCGGACCTCAGAGCTTCCTTTTGGCCTAGATGTTTTGTTTGTTTGTTTGTTTGTTTTTTGCAGTTTTTGGCCGGGGCTGGGTTTGAACCGGCCACCTCTGGTATATGGGGCCAGCACCCTACTCCTTTGAGCCACAGGCGCTACCATGGCCTTGACATCTTGACATTTTGTGGGTCCTGTGAGTTCAAAATGTGGGAAGCTCCTGAGCAAGGCCTTAGGGAAGGGGAGCTGCTGGTCCCTAGAGGGCCAGCGGGGTGGGCCTCACTGTCTCACCCACGCAGGGGCAGGTAGACATGGGTCAAGGCCCAGCTCAGCCCCTCGCAGCTCAGGGGACCCAGCGCATCATTCGGCCTTCTAACCTCTGGTTTCATTTTATGCAGGGGGGTAGGCGGATAAAATACAAGACACCCAGTAAAGTTTGCATTTCAGAGAATCAAGAAATAATTTCTGAGTTTAAGTATGTATTAAAATGTCAATATTGGGGTGACTGAGCTGGCATTCATGAAGGCAGCAAGGGGAAAGCGTCAGGGCAGAAGTGGCAGGACCTGGTTCCCCTGCGGGCTGAGGTCCTGGACCCTGTGGTGACCTACGGGGAGAGCTGCCAACCACCTCCCACTCTGCTTCCAGGAGAAAAGAAGAAATACCTGCCACCCACTTCCCGGAAGGACCCCAAGTTTGAAGAATTACAAAAGGTACAGCAGCCCTGGCCCCCTGGAGATGGTCTTCTCATGGACAGATGGGGCACCTGGTGGAGGCAGCAGGACACACCCACTCCTGGACCTCAGGCTGGCAGGTGGTGAGCCCTGCAGGTTCCTGGGAGGCCTGTTGAATGGTTGCAGGAACCAGCATTTATTGAGCACTGACTGTGTGCTTTCACACACACCATCTCAGTCAACTCATGGGATCAGAGGGGGATCTGTGACCTAGGGAAGGGACAGTGGGACTTAGAGAGGTACCCTGACCTGTGCAGATACGTGGCTGCCTGGTCACAGGGCTTGGGTTTGACCCAGGCTGTTGGCCCCTGAGCCCGTGGGCCTTTGCCTACCCACGGCAATGGAGAGATGGCGGGGCAGTAGTGGGCCTGGGCTGCCTGGAGCTCGGTTCTCTCCTTAGTCATGGGTCTTCTGCTGTGGCCGCTGGACCAGCTGCGCTTAGGACCTCTGCTTCCCTCGGCCCTACTTCTCCAATCTCTAGGTGGCCTCTGTTGCCACCAGAGGCTTTGTGGGCGGGCCCTTTTCCATCCTCTTCCCCATCCCCTCACTGCTTCCATCCCCAGTTCCCAGCTTTGGCAGACACACCTGGCATAGCTCTGTGCTGGGCCCTGGGGACACGATGAAGGACCATACATGATGCTGATGGAAGGGGTGGGTGCGGGGTGGGTGACCGAGCTGGTTGTGGCCTGTGGGGGGACCCTACCTGAGGGGCAGAGGGGCTGGGGTATTTGCACCTCACCTCCTGACAGGGTGGGGCCTTAATTCCCAGCACTCTGGCCTGCGGAGCACCAGCTGGGTGGGCAAGGCCCAGCACAGCTGTGGGGGAGCAGGCCCAGGGTCACTCCAGTGGCGATGCCTGGGTGGGTGGGGAGGATGCCAGCAGGGCTGCCCCAATAAACCGGCAAACTGGGTGGCTTAGACCGCAAGAAATGTGTGCTCATGGTCCTGGAGGCCAGAGCCCCTTAGCCAGGTGTTGGCAGGGTTGTTTCTCTGGGGCTGGAGGAAGAATCCATCCCGTGCCTCTCCCAGCTCTGGGGCCGCCAGACCCTCGGCTCCTGGCGTGTGGCTGCATCACTCCAGTCCCACCTCTGTCCTCTGTGTCCAGTAACGTGTCCTCACGTCCTCCTGAGACCTCACCCAGGCTCCTTTAACACCTGTATTTCTACCAGCCACCTCTTCAAGGCAATCTGTGTTTTTCCGTCAAGCGTCCATTACCTGAGTCTTTCCGTCTCCCAGTCCACAGCCACTTCCCCGTTTTTAGGTGTCATTTCAGTAGTACCCCACTTTCACAGAGCTCAGGCTTGTGATGAAGAGAAGCAGGGGTTCTGCAGGAGCCCAGAGCAGGGCCTTAACTCACCTGGCAGAGCAGGGGGCCTTCCCAGAGGAGGTGATGTTTGGCCAGGCCGTGAAGGGTGGGTAGGAGTTGGCTGGTGGAAGGAGGGTGTTCCAGGCGAGGACAGAGCCGGACCAGGTAAGAAGTGCCCCCAGCTCCAGCCAGGTGTCCCTTGGGGCCTGCAGGTGTTGATGGAGTGGATCAACACCACGCTCCTCCCGGAGCACATCGTGGTGCGCAGCCTGGAGGAGGACCTGTTCGACGGGCTCATCCTGCACCACCTGTTCCGTAAGCGGCTGCTCCTGGGGCTGCCTGGGCCCCAGCTGACCCCTCAGACCCCACAATGGCCAGGTTCAAGGACACCTGTCTCACTCTCTGGATGGGTCTGGGTGGGGGAGGTGGAGGCTCCTGTGGTCCGGCCAGCCCAGCTAATGCTTCCTGGTCACTTGTTCAGAACCATGCTGTACTATCATTAATCCCTTTCACTGTCGAGGAAACTGAGGTTCTGAAAGGCCCAGTAACTTGTCCAAGGTCTCACAGCTAAGAAAGCAGGGGAGTCAGGACGTATGCCCAGCAGGCGGGCGTTAGCCACTAGGCCACACTCCCTGCAGAAGTGAGTGGACACGCTTGTGGGGAAGGCCAGAGGTGTGGGCACTGGGTGGTCTGGGTGAGGGGGGCCAGCTCAGCCAGCTCAGAGGGTGGCAACCTGCTCTTGTCACACAGCCTGCACGCCTGTCCATCCTGTTGCGTGTGACTAGGGGTGTTCCAAGGCCAGTGGGCATAGCTGCTTGCGGGTATGACTGTGGCCCAGGGCCTGGCCCCAGGAATGTGCTCTCCAGCCCTCACTGTCTGAAGCAACAGCCAGGCTTAGCCTCCCAGAGGGTCTCTGAGGTGCCCTGTTGGGCTGCCCTCCCCAGGGGCCCTCAATACCCTCTCCTGCCTGCAGAGAAGCTGGCGGCACTCAAGCTGGAAGTAGAAGACATTGCTTTGACCGCCGCCAGCCAGAGGCGCAAGCTTGAAGTGGTGCTGGAGTCCGTGAACCGGAGTTTGCAGCTGGAGGAGCCACAGGCCAAATGGAGTGTGGACGGTACGTGAGGCCTCACCCTACACCAGGGGAGGGACAGAACAGCTGGATTCTTTTGTCCTGAGGTGGCCATTCTGCACCCAAGCAAGGGACACATTGGGGCCGGGAGTGGGGCAGACATGAGGCATCTGGTCTGAGCCTCACTACAGCCCAGGGTGACAGCCTTGCCGAGAGCAATAGCCACTGCTGAGTTCCCAGTGCCCTGACATGCCCGCCGCCCTGTCAGGTTTCACAGAGGCATGGAAATGGCGCTGCAGTCCTGCTCCCACCACAGTGAGAGTACAGAGCGCCTCACCCGCCCCGCCCTTCCGCTCAGCGCTCTACATCCTCCCATATTCCAGATGGGAGAACCGAGGCTGAAAGCAGCGAGGGGCTTCTGCCAAGCTAGGCAGTGCTGGTGTCGCAGAGTTGGTTTTCAAACCCGGTCCGATGCCCCGGCAGCCACCATGAAAGCCTCACGCTCAGCTGCTGCTTATAGTGTTGCCTGTGAGCTGAGTCCCATTCAGCTTAAATCCAGGGATTCTTCAGCCACTGCCTACCCAGCGCCGTGGATGTCCTGGGGTCTAAAACACAGTCCACAAGGCTGTGTTCATAGAAGTGGGTGACCCAGGCAAAGTGTGATTATTTGTAGGGTTCTGAAACATCTCTCTATATTGCTGTTTTCTGGAGGGCTGGGCACAGGCCTCCCTGGGTGGCAGAGGGTTGTTCTGACGACAGGGGACCCCATTCAGCTGCCAGTTTTGGCCCCCTTGACTCTTACCAGTGCTCCTCTCCCCTCTAGCCATCTTCAAGAAGGACCTGCTGGCCACTGTGCACCTTCTTGTGGCCCTGGCCAAGCGCTTCCAGCCTGAATTGCCCCTCCCAAACAACGTCCAGGTGGAAGTCATCACCATCGAGGTAACGGCCGCCCTGGGGGATATGAACGTGGCCGCTAAGCATCTTGGGGTGCTGCCTAGGGCAGGGGCTCCCCCCAGTGAGCTTCAGGGATCTGTGAGAAATAGTGAGTCCCACTGGGATAGCAGGGAATCCTGGCTGGGGCCGGAATGGGCTGCTAAGTCCAATGGGGCCATAGAGACCCAGCAGGGTTGTGAGGGGGTCTGTGGGCCGGCTGCCCTGATGACCTCATCAGATGGTGTCTGCTGGGACAGAGGCTAGTGGCAGGCTGTGGCACATGGGCCACACAGGGCTGTCTGTTCGTGGCCATTTGGGAGCCTGCAAACCGGAGTCCAAACCACTGCTATGGCTGTGATGGTGCCCCGTCCTCCTCTTTCTGAGGCCCGCTTGGATGTCTCCACCACGGGTGCTCCCTCTAACCTGCACACTGCCTGAGGTTAATGCCCTGCATCCTTGGCTCCTCTGTCTGGGCTGATTCTGAGCCCCACAACAGGGCACACTCCTGCTCTGGATTCCCAGGACTGCTCCCTCACACAGCCTCTGGGCTCCGGTGTGCAGGGGCTTCACATCTGAGGCTTTACCCTGACCTGCCCTAACAGGATAAGCCACATCCAGCCAAATTCATGGGTCATTTCTGCTGTTTCTAAAACCATTGATTAAAAGCCTCTACTGAGCAGTTTCATGGCTTTGTTTATACTTCTAACATAAATCAGAGGTGATTTCATTCATTCATTCGTGCATTCTTGATACTACTCCCACCGTGAGAAGGAGGCAGCCACAGTTCCCACCCTCATAGGGCTCAAGGCTCCCGGGGAAGGACAGCTAAGCCTGACCACAGGGCTGAGGGCTGCCCAGGAAGCCACCCTGAGCCGGGATGAGGCAGAGCAAACTGGTCCCTCGGGGCTGCCTTGGGCCCCAGAGTTTCTGGGATTACACGACTTCGTCCCCTTCATGCTTTCTTAGAGCACCAAGAGTGGTCTGAAATCGGAGAAGCTGGTGGAGCAGCTCACTGAATGCAGGTGAGGGGAGGCGAGGGCCCATGTAGGGTGGTCGCAGGCTGGGAATGGGGCAGATCTGAAGCCTCCTCTCCGCCATGCTAACCCCCCATCCTGCAATAGCACACAAGAGTCCTTCTGTCCCCCAGCCGGCCCCCACTGTCCCTGTCTTTGCCTAGCCCCTTCTGAGCCACCATGCCACATTTCTGGGATGGGGACACAGAGTTGGGATGTAGGTTCTACCCAGTGAATATAATGTCTTTTCTGGGGTGTAAGCAGAGTGTTCCTGTATCCTGGCAAAGTTGCAAAAGCTGCAGAGGACCATGCATGGCCAGGGGTGTGGCTGTCCTGCCCACCCAGATGTGACTGCTGAGGCCCTCATCCACTTGTCCTCTGTGTCCAGGTTCTGCCTTGTCCAGTCGGCTTTCTGGATTGTTGGGAGGAAGCCTACTACACACAAGGGATTAGACTGTTTTAACCCTTGCTAAGTCCAGCCAGTTGAGTGAGTTTTCTTCAGCTTATAGAAGCTCAGAGGAGGCTAGGAGGTGCTTCCTCCTCCCCTCCGCACCCTCTTCACACGTGGTCCCTGTCCCCCTGCTGTCCCAGCCTTTGGCCTGCCTTTCCTCCCTTCTCTACTCCTTTAAACTCCTCCTCTTCCCTGGGCTCTCTCCCTCCTCCCAGAGGAGCTGGGATGTGCTTCTCACTCTTGGTCCAGGCTCTCTCCTGCTAGACAGTCCAGTGCCCACCACACGGGAGCTTCTCAGTACCCGTGTGGCCCTGAGCCTCTGTTTCTCTGTCTGTTAACTGAAAGTTAGGCTAAATACCATCCCACATTGACAATTTGGGGCCTCTGGTGTATAAGAGATGCCCAGGGCACTCGGTCTGAGGGCTGCAGAGAATGGTTGGGGTCTCCAGAGGGACTCCTGTGGGCCACGGGCTGGTGGCAGGCCTGCCTTCCCTGGCTCAGGGCACAGGTGGGTGAGCAGCTGCTGGGTGTCACCTGGGTGATTACGGCAGCTGCCTGGTGTTGTTGAGGATTTTCTGACTTCTCCTGTTAGCAATTGAATATTATTTTTTTAGTTATGGATCATTGTGGGTACTGAGTTTCCCCAAAACTTCACACCTTAAATAACAACAGGGAGCATTTCCTCTCCTCACAGTTTCTGGGGGTCAGGAATTCAGGAGCAGCTCAGCCTGGTGGTTCTGGCTCACAGACACTCCACAGTCAAAGCTCAGATGTTGGCAGGGTCTGCCATCCTCTGATGGCTTGATAGGGCCTGTTGGGACGGCACAGGGACATTTATCCCCCTGCCCCCAGCAGCAGTGGCCTTTGCGCTGATTCCTGGGTCTCTGCTGGTCCCTGCCCCATAAGGCTCCCCTCCCCTTCTGAGGGCTGCGGTCAGAGGCATCTGGCCCGCCCTGGGCCCAGAGAAACTTGGTACCATGGGGCAGAGGCAGGGCTAAAATCTTAAGGGCAAATCAAAAAAGAACCATTCAAAGACAATAAAAATGGGGTAAAAGAAGGCAGGTGTGAAAGAGGACAGGCCACATGGTGTCATCTACATGAACTTGCAGGATAGACAAAGCCAACGGAAGGCAGGAGAAGTTGAAGCAGCAGCAGTGTTTGTGTTGGGCGGGAGCTGAGGGTGAAGAAATGAGAGGGCGCCACGGGCGCTGGGAGGGTTCTGTGCCGACGGAGCTGATCCCACAGGGTAGGTCTAGGTACAAACACACAAGCTGCAAACTCAGGGCGTGTGTACTTTATTGTGCTTGTGACAAACACTCTTCAAACCACAAAAGAGCAGCAGATTGTAGGCGAGACAGCCTTGAGGAAGGATCTGGAACTCTTTTTGCCCCTTTTTTTCTACCAACACCTCCCCTCAACAAATATTCTGGAAAAACAAGCAGCACCCCAGTTCCTTGCAAGCTCTCCAGCCCCGAGGCTTGCAGTGTGAAGAGGTCCTAAGTCTCCTGACGTTTTTAACCACTTATTTGCTTTTTCTTCCCTACTGTCTCCTTTAGCAAGGACCAACCCTCAAGTGAGTACCTTGGTCATGTAAGGAAACCTCTCGGGCCTACGGGTGGTGAGACGTGTGGTGATGGATGCTCTCCCTCGTTTATCTTGGTCTGCTCCTTGTATCTCAAGCCTTGCTCCTGCCCATGTGTCCCCGCTTCTGACTGTCATCTGTCCATGGAGCCGGCTTCTCCTTCCCACGAGGCAGTTCCTTGGGGAGTTACGATGCACATGGCAATCACGTGGAGCCTGTTAACTACGTGGGCCCCTCAACCCAGTGGCCTGGGCCCCACACTCATTCCCTTGCTCAATAGCCACACGAACTTGGGCAAGTATTTTCACCTGTCTGTGCCTCAGTTTCCTCATCTGTAAAATGGGATTAGTAACAGCACCCACCTCTTAAGGTGGTGTTGAGTTTTAAAGGAAAAAACTTGTGGATGTGTTCAGCACACAGTGGGTCCCCATAGGGAGTGGTCAGTAATGCAGCTTCTGCTCTTGGGACAGAGCTGGTCACCAATCAGTTGATTGATCCAGCTGCTATTTCTTTTGTTCATCCACTCCTTAGTCAGCTGGCGTGGTTAGTTGTTCATCCATTTGTCCATTATTCTTCTATCCATCGATCACCCCAACTGCTCATCCATCCCCCACCTGCCCATCCATCCCACCCACCTGCCCATCCATCTCCCACCTGCCCATCCATCACCCCACCTGCTCATCCATCCCCCACCTGCCCATCCATCTCCCACCTGCCCATCCATCTCCCACCTGCCCATCCATCACCCCACCTGCTCATCCATCCCCCACCTGCCCATCCATCCCCCACCTGCTCATCCATCCCCCACCTGCCCATCCATCTCCCACCTGCCCATCCAT
>CAUYQV010017731.1:0-10871 GCA_963574575.1 Galagoides demidoff
AAACCGATTCTTTTGCCTCAGCCTCCCAAGTAGCTGGGACCACAACGCCCACCACAATGCCTGGCTATTTCTTTGTGGCAGTTGTTCTTGTTGTTTAGCTGGCCCAGGCGGGGTTCGAACCCACCAGCTTCAGTGTATGTGGCCAGCACTGTGAGCACTGAGCTATGGGAGCTGAGCCACACCTTTTATAATGTTGCTCTTATTTTTCTCATTCAAGTATTTTCCTTGTTAAGATTAGGAATTTTATACTTTATCTCTTTCAGGAGCTGTCCCTGTTACATAACCACATAAAAGTCTGAAATTGACCAATATCTTTACCTTCCTCCCAATTGGGAAGTGTTACTGTTGTTGTTCATTTTAATTATAATTTAATTGAATTCTAATTTAAAAAGCTTTATGAAACACTATTTTTATTATTTATTCAGTCTTCTTTTCCTTTTAGATTTATTCATATATACATTTCCTGCATGTAATATCACTTTTATTATGCCTTTAAAATGTTCTTTAGGCTCGGCGCCTGTGGCTCAATCGGCTAAGGCGCCAGCCACGTGGCACTCTACCCAGGGGGATAGCTTGAGGCTCAGTCTCACAAAAAAAAAAAAAAGTTCTTTAATGAGATTTGTTGAAGACACTTACCTTAAAAAGTACTTTTGCTGGGCATAGAATTCTAGATTGACAGTTACCAGATTCCCTTGAATCCTTGTTTCCATTATTGCTTTTGAGAATTGTACTACCTAACTTTCTTTACTTTGGAAGTAATCTGCCTTTACTCTCTGACTAGTTTGAGATCTCCTCTTATCTTTGGTGTCTTGCAACTTCACTGATTGTGAGGTCTATGGGTTTCTTGACATTTATCCTGAACTTAATCATTTCTGTCTTTCATCAGTTCTGGGAAGTTTCATTCACTATATTTTTTACATATTGCCCTTACCCTCTTCTTGCTCTATTTTCATCCTATCATTCTGAAAAGACGAATGTTAGACTTTCTCTTCCTGTCCTCCATGACTCTTCCCCCCCCAATTTTCTCCTTCCTTGCCCCTCTGTATTACAGTCTAATTAATTTATTAGTATTAGTTTTCTAATTCATAATTTCCATTTCAGCTATCTCTAATCTGAAATTCAAAATAAAGTATTGAGGTTTTATCTCAAACTTTTTTTGTTGCTAGTTTTATTTGGTTCTTTCTCAAGTGTTCCTAGACTTTTTTTAGTTGCTGTCTCTTTACCCATGTATTTAATCTCTTTCTTTCCTATATTTTAAACACATTTGATTTGCTAATTTATTTCTTATTTATGTCTTTGAGTCTCTCTCTTGTCACCCAGGATAGAGTGTCAAAGTGTTAGCCTAGCTCACTGCAACCTCAAACTCTCGGGTTTAAATGATAACTCTGCCTCAGTCTCCAAAGTAACTTGGCGTACAGGTGCATGCCAACATACCCAGCTAATTCTTCTATTTTTAGTGGAGACTGGCTCTCACTCTTGCTCAGAATGTTCTGGAACTTCTGAGCTCAAGAGATCCTCCTGCTTTAGCCACCCAGAGTGCTGAGCCACTCTCTTTGCTAATTTAATACCTGAAGCCTTTGGCAGTCTGATGATGTAGGTTTTAATAGCTTATTTCATTTTGTTTTTTATGATTTTGGAATGAGAGTTGATATTTATTAAAAATTCTTTTATACCTTGTTTGAAAGTGAAATCCTCCAGTTATGGTTTGTATTTGCTTGTACCATGTACCATGTACCAAACTTGGCCTAAATTTTTTCAGACCACCCACAGAGTGTGCATGCAGGCTACATATGAGTTCTTGCAAATGTTGGCTTTTGTTTATAAATTAACAGGAGAGGTTTTATTCCACTCTTCTTTTGTATTAAGGTTCCAGAGCAATCATCCTTGCAGGCCGTAGGAGAACACACATAATGGAAATTATTTTACTCCACCCTTACACTGAGAATCTAATTCTTTTACATCTTACTTTAACCGGACTCCTCGTATCAAACATCTTGCTTTTGTTGAGGCAAAGACATTGTCTTCTGCCCCCTTTACCTCAATTTTACACCAAGTTCAACAGTTTCTTCAATATGAAAGCTGGCTTTAGTACTGTGTTTTTTCCTCTGAGTTCCTGCTTTCACTTAGTTTTTGCCTTTAAAAGTTTATTACTAATAGACTAGTTCATCAGTGCATGTTCTCTGTCACACTAGACCAAAGACAAAGGTTTTCTTCATCAAAACAAATAGGACAAGTCACTAGAACAGCAATTAAACAAACCTTCAGAGAAGTAGTTTGTATTTACCACAGTTGTAAAGGCAAGAAGACTCCTAGAACTGATAAACAGACAAGTTTTTATAAATATTAAGTGAAATCAAGCACTGTTAGAACCAAATGTCATGTTCCTTTATCTAGCAATGGGATAACATATTAAAATTAGGACTTAGAAGTTGGATATTTTTGACATTGAACTATATTATGGAACTGTTCAACATTTTGCAATATGTATGATACTTTTAAAGAATTGGGCCACAGCAATTAAATTAATATATGCCCCCATTTATGTTTTTTTAAAGTACCCTGTTTATTAAGGCTGAGCTTAACAAACTAGTTTAAAAGGAGGAATTTATAAAATTCAAACAGCCAGTTAGTACCTGATTCCAAATAAATTTTCCTAAAATCCGTTCAAGTAATTAATTATGCCAATGTGTATTTTTAAGGAGTGTAGGTTCTCAGACATAACCCAAATGACTGGAAATACTTGACTGATTCACTGGATAAAAATAAAGTATAGCTACCTGGTGTATTATTCAGTGGCACCCTGCCTCGAGAGTTTTTGCTCTTTTTAAGACAGTAGAAGCCCTCAATTGAAAAGGATAGTAAGTAAATATATCACCCTACATGGAAAAATTTAGAAAAGATCAAGTGGGTCCAACAAAACCGATCAATTTAAAGAGTAGGGGTAACATACTCAAAACCAATCTTTTCTCTTACCTTGTAGTAATTTTTCTGTATGATAGCTCAAACTTCCTATTTCACGTAAAACCACTAAGTGCCTTTGCTAAACTCACCCAAAAATAATACACAGTTATTTTTGGCAGAATCAAGGATCCTTAAAAATGAAATTGCTTTATAAACCCGTGACATTGATACAATGCCCCACACACTTGTGAATCATTTGAAAAGTATAGCACTTCATATGCATTTGTCTGTAATTGATGTTTTGAGTCATTATATGTACTGTTATTATTAATGATAATAATAAACCCAATTATAAGATGAAAAAAAGTTTCATAGCCTTGCTGATTTCACAGTAACTAGATGACTTACTTTCCATGCCTATTTGAATTTATTCTCATAAGGGGATTTTAGATGGCATAGTTTAGAAAGAAAAGAGAGAATGAATTTAGCAAAATTCTCACTTACAAAAACAGTACCCTCACAAAAAGTGCTGTTATATGTCTTGTTTCTATGGTGAAGATTTTATAATATTTACTTTATATGATAAGAGTTATAAGTGGAGTTCTGTGTTGTTTGTTCAGCCTATTATGCAGATGGTGCTTGATTAAAATCTATTTTAAACTACAGCGATTACTGCAAGACAGTATGCATTAAACAGCTTTCCCAGCTCCATTAAAGGCTTTGGGACCATGGCAGTTTATTTTAAATATGCTTATAGACATTTCAAACTTCTCCAGGGATGTTTCAGTATCAGTGATTCTCTTTCCTTGATAGTCTTAACTCCTGTACTCCAGATTCCTAAGAACTATTAGCCAAGCAACTCCAGTAGCACATGCTTTCTTAAAGTGAAAGATTATTGTTTTCTTGTGATAAATAAGTTAAATACATCACTATAATTAAGCAATAAGACATGACAGGAGCTGAATTACCAGAAGCGTAAGGGCACCTCTAGGGATTTGAGAAATAAATCTGTGTCTACAAGAAAGTTACATGAAGCACATGCATCTGTGTAAAGCTTATTTGTAATATTTATTTATGAGTAATATTTATCTATGTATTTGTGCATGTATTTATTCATTAGTGCTTTAATTGATTGTGGAATAAATCTGTGGATAATCAAGGCTACATTTTAGGGCCTTTGCTCAGCTATGTTTTTAGTTGTTATGATTTTTATACAGTTTTTCAATGTGCTTCAAATTTTCTTTGCCTTGTAATTGTAAGCCTTTGCCCAGTGGTATAGAAGAGTATAGTAATATTCTACATGCAAGACACCACACTGATGCTGTGAAGGACATAAAGATTACTGGGGCCTGTTTCTTCCTTTCAATATGCATGTCATCATGGGAATTTATATATTTCATACTATATAAATTCTTCTGTATTCTAAAGATTATAATGTTGGAATAAAATTTAACTCCTAGTCTTAAAACCTTATTAACGTTAGCACTACTATACTCTGAAACAGCGCCAACCACATGACACTGTACTGTCTAGTACAGGACCCACTAGTCATTTATGACCGATTATGTTTAAATTTAACTAACTAAAATTAAATTTTAAGAATTTAGTCCCTCAGTTACACTAGCCACTTGTATCTATTGGCCACCCTTTAAATAGCACTGGGAACATTTTTCTATTATTCCAGAAAATTTTACAGAACAGTGCTACTCTAGACCTTAGAAGACAGGGCCTCTTAGAAAATGAGGGTATGAAATGATGAGCATCTTTTCACTTATGTAAGAAGTCAAGATCCAGACGATACCTCAAATTAAGATCAAGGGACAGATTACAAATCCATTTAGCTATTTTTCCACCACAATCGTATTTGTCATCATTGTGTTCATTCCAAATAGTTTGTGGTCAAAAGAGCTAGGTAGCTATTAGAGTACAGTCCATTACTGGCATGTGAGTGGATCCATATTACAAATTGCGTTCTTCAGGGAGGTTTTGCATATGAGCAATGGCCATGCATTTTGCACATATGTGATGAAGCTACATCCAGAAAGTGAGCCTTGCAAGTTCCCAGTCCATTACACAGAATCTAAAATGGCAGCTCATTTCTGCCTCTTTACATGAGAAAAGTGAAATATAGTAAGACCCTTACAGAACAGGAAGTATTGCCCTGTGTTCATGAAACAGCCTCGTATTTCATGGAGCACTGCCCAAGTACTTGGATACATTAGTCACCAAACCACAACAGGGAATTTTCGTTCCTCTATATTGCATCCTAAAATAGCAAACATGTTGTGAATACCCAATAATCCTTTATATAAGAATATTGAGCAATATAATAAAAAATTCCCTAGGGCGGCAACTGTGGCTCAAAGGATTAGGGCACTGGCCCCATATGCTGGAGGTGGCAGGTTCAAACCCAGCCCCAACCAAAAACTGAAAAAAAAAAAAAAATTACCTACAATGCGCAACATATTAAATAAAAAATTGTATCTTTCATCTTCCCTGCTGACCCTTATGTAAGTCTTTGGTGAAAGTCAGGGCCTTCTCTTAGAACATAGTTCAGTTCTATTCTCAACTGTGTGAATGGTCAGAATGTTATGATCCAAGCATACAGCTTTGGTGACCTAGTTTAATTATGGAAGGAAAGGCAGTGAATCTTGAGCAATGAATATTTCATGTGTATCCTTTAGATTAGTCTTCTCAGATGCCAGTTTTCTTGCATGACAGATAATTCAAACCAAGGTTAGCTGTGAGTATTTATTTGAGACAGGGTCTTGCTCTGATGCCAAGGGGTGTTATCCCAGCCACTGCAACCTAAAACTCCTGGGCTTGAGTGATTAAGCCTCAGCCTCCCACATAGCTGGGACTACAAGCACATGCCACCATGCCTGGCTAATTTTTCTACCATTTGTAGAGACAAGGTCTCACTGTGTTACACAAGCTGGTCTCAAACTCCTGATCTCAAGTTATCCTCCTGTGTTGGTCTCCCAAAATGCTAGGATTACAGGTGTGAGCCACTGTGTGTGCCCAGCCAATATGAGTACTTAAAGGGAAGGCATAGTATGTGGGTGACTAAATGTAAATCAGTATGCTCTTGCTTTTAGGCATGGCAAAGGCAAAGGTGATATGATGTTATGAGACTGGCTGGAAGTCTGGCTTTACTGTGGGCAATACTCCAGTTTTACCATTTAGTGCCTTTCAGGTACTCAGGTCAGATATGCAATGAAGCCTCAGAGTTGCACTTCTTAATGACAGCTTCTGAGACTTGAAATGGTGGAAGCAGAAGTCATGAAATGCTTGCTCCCACTATAAGGAACTGTGATACTGAGCAAGACTACATTTAGCTCACCCTCAAGGACATGCCAGGAAGATGGATAAAGTTTCTGGACAACTGGCCAAAAGGGTTGGTTACATGGAATTATTTAAAGTTTCCTATAGGGTTGCCATACATTGCCTCAAATGGTAATTGGTGGTTTTGATACACTTGAGCTTCTTATGGGCAGTAAGCATGTTCTCCCACTTCACCAGATTGTCCCTAGAAAACAAGGCCTCATTGTCAAATGCAGGAGGATAACATCCTCTTTCCATTACAGCAGAGAGTCACACATCCAGCAGATTTGAAGCTTGTGCTAGATTGTACAAATACAATTTTAAAAAGGAAATAGCATGAAGATCAGTGGTTAGAACACAATTTTGGACAGTAGATGAGAGAAATTCTCTGGGTGCATTCTGTGCTCCCATAACAGAATATCTGAGACTGAGCAATTCATAAATAATTTAGATTTATTTCTTACAGTGCTAAAGGCTGGGAAGTCCAAGGTCAAGTGGCTCACATCTAGTGAGTGCCTTCTTGCTATGTCATACCATGGTGGAAAGCAAAAGAGCAAGAGAACATATGGGTTAGAGAGAGAAAGGGGGAGAAAATTGCCTTTTCTCTTGTTTTTGTTTTATCCAGGCCCCAGCCAATTCTATGATGGCCTCCCACATTGAGTGTAGATCTTCCTCACTTAAACCAGCAAGTCACATGCCAGTTTCCTCTGGAAACACCCTCAAAGATACACTCAGAAATCATGCTTTACCAGCTACCTGAGTATCCCTTAATCCCATCAAGTTGGTGCTGAAATTAACCATCACAGAAACTATTAAAAACAATTTGGGCAAATCTCTTACATTTACATTGCATGATAAGAAATTTATCTCTAGTTTTGACATTTGACTATTTTTCAAAAAGATTGATATAGTATGCAATCATGAGTATTTCAGTGTGTCAAAACTGAAATAATTAATTTCATTAATTTCTTAATTAAAATTTAAGATGAATCTAGGTAAGACTATATAGTCCATATGGATAAGCATTCATTTGTCTCCGCACTTTGTTGCCTATTTCTAAATATTCCCAATCTTTGAGGAAGTATGCCCTCCAATATCAGGATCATTTCTTTTTTTTTTTCAGCTTTATTAAGGTATAATTATCAAATGAAACTGTACATAAAGTGTGCAACATGATGATTTTATATACATGTACATGGTGACATGATTATCACAATCAAGTAAATTATCATATCTAGTTCCTTTTTGTAATGAGAACCTTTAACATCTGCTTTTTTAACTAATTTTGAGTATATAATACAGTATTAACTAAGTCACCCTTAGATCTTCAGAACTTATTCATCTTATAATTGGAAGTTTGTACTCTTTGACTACTCCATTTTTAATATTCTTCATTATGGACCTTGTTGACTTATTTTTCTCTTTAATAAACATTTTATGATAATGAATGTAATATTATTATCATATATATTATATTATATTAACAATATAATATTATTTCATGTTATAATTTATTTGTTATGATAGCAAGGTTAAGCATGTACTATGTGTCAGTGGACCCCATCTTCACAGCACTTATGGTCTGAGAAGGGAGAAGATTTAACACCCAGATATATTATTGTATAATTACAAGCATTTATACATGCTACGAATTGAAATATACAGAGGTTGACTTGAGTTTGAGGTATCTCCAAGGCCTGCAAATAGAAATGTCAAATAGCAGTTGATTCTTCTATGTGTTCAAAACTCAGGGAAACATGAACTTGACAATCATCTACCCACAAATGGAAATGGAAACCTGGTGTACTTAGGAGATTACCTAAGTACAGATCCACAAGAAAAGGGGGTTTACAGCAAAAAGTAAAATAAAATAAAAATCAGGAATGCTACCTTTTAATGGCCAGGTAGAAGAGGAGGAGAAGGAATCTACAAAATTATTCTGGACGCAGCAAGGTAGGAGTAAAACCCACATCAAGTGATGCTGTGGAATCAGTGGAAGGGAGATCTTCTCAGTGAGAAATCAAATAAGGGGAAAACTTAAAAACTCCTCATATTTAGCATTTTATGGCCATTGGTGACCTTATCAAGAACTAAGTGTGGTGAAAGTAAACTGAAGGAAGCTACAGTGGCTGCCCAAGGCCAGCACAACCACTTGGAAGAGTTTATGAAAAGGGGACAGACATGGCTATATGTTGGGCACAGAGACAGTTTGCTTGTTTGTTTATCTCTCAAGGTATTTAAATGCCAGTTGGAAGAATAGAGCTGAGAGGGGTGATGGGGACATTCTTCCACTCGAAGGTATTTGATTTAATTTGTGTAGAGTAAGGCCTGAGCATCAGAGTATTAAAAGCTTTCCAAGTGACTTTACCTTGTAACCATATTTGAAAACCATCATTCTAGGTCATAGGTGCCTGTGTGTTAAATTTACAGCTATATATCAGTTTGTCTAGTATCAGCTCAGTACCTGAATGCTAATCCCTTCACAGGCTTATGTGGGGGCCAATAATTTTACATGACCACCTCTCAGTTACATCCCAATGAAGTTAGCATTTGGTCTTGATCTATATTCACTTGTCAATTCAGTTCAGAGCATCCTTTCCCCATGGGGCTCTTTGATCTGCTTCAGTGGACAATTTCAGAATGATGATCTTTTAATATCTTTCTCAATGAAGACAAAGACAAAGAATTCACTTAGCTTTTTATCTTTCTCCTTTTAGTGCTTGGGCATATCATCCAACCTGATCATTAGTTATCATGTATAAATGTTAAAAGTCTTTCTGTTCATTCAATTAATTATTTTGAAAGTTTCTGCCATGTCATAATTAATATTTGAATACTCTCTTAAAGGTTTAAAAATATATAAGCATACCATCTTAGTAATCATAAGAGGGTACTATAACAGTTTTACAGTAGGTGAAACAGAGGCCCAGAAAAATTAATTTAAGCAGTATCACACAGAAATAGTACAGAGAGGTCTTGAAGCTAGACCCCCTGAGAACACACCCAGAGGCCCCTCAGTGTATCATGCTTCTATTCCTATGGTGACAGTTATTTTTACACTAATACCTCATCTAACACTAGAAGGCAAGGATGTAGACACTGCTTTGATAGTGACAACTCTGTCAGGAGACAGTGCTCATAGACTCTGTGGGTGGGTGAAACCAGTGGAAAGGAGTTTTCACACATAGCACTACTTCATACCTATATAGACTCATAATTTTATAGTTGGAAAGGAGTCCTAGCCAAAATCCTTTTTTTATAGAGGTGGATGAAGTGACATCGCATCTAATTAATAACAAAAATAATATTCAACGATGTCTGAAATACATTCAGTGTACTTCTCCCCAATTGTATAACAATTAAAATTAATCCAAATATTCATACTTGAGGACAATGGGACAAATGGAATCTACTTTGAAACTAAGTAAAAAACTGTTCTAGAAATCTCTAAAAGCTAGTTTCTGGAGATGCTATCTCTAATATGGTAGCCAGTTAGTCACATGTAGGTGCTTAAATTTAAAGGTAAAATTTAGATAACTTAGTCACTCTAGCCACATTTCAGGTATGCTGGAGTGACTAAGGCTAGTGGCTACCATGTAAGATAGTCCTGATTGAAGAACTTTTCCATCACTGCTGAAAGTTCCGCTGGACAACACTGATGTAGGGCCTAGATTATGCCTTTCTCTAAACCCATAAGTATTGCTAGATTGTCCCAGCATTCCATAGACCTACATGTATAGTCATGTAATGTCAAAAAACATTGGACATTATTTTTTGGAAATAATGCATCCATGCTTTTAAAACTCATAATTAGGAAGACAAGAATAAACTCCTTAGAAAAAAAAAGTTAGATTATTCCTTCAACGGAGTTACTATAAGAGATATCTGCTTTCACAATTATAATGAAAGATTAAAAAAGTTAGTAGATTTAAGGGATAATATTTAATAGTATAACAGTAATGTAAAAAGAGTCAACAAATTTTTTTTAATTTTTTTTATTAAATCATAGCAGTGTACATTAATACTATCATGGGGTACAGTGTACTGTTTCTGTATACAATTTGAAATACTTTCATACAACTGGTTAACATAGCCTTCATGTCTTTTTCTTAGTTATTGTGTTAAGACATTTATATTCTACATTTAGAGAGATTCACATGTACCCTTATAGGACAAACCATAGGCATGATCCCACCCTCCACCCACCCTCCCCCCTCCCCTCCCCTCCCCTCCCTCTCCCCTCTCCCCATATTTCTGAGCTAAAATTGAGTTATAGCTTTCCTATGAAAGCTATAAATTAGTTTCATAGGAGGGCTGAGTACATTGGATACTTTTTCTTCCATTCTTGGAATACTTTCTAAGAAGAACATTTTCCAGCTCCATCCATGTAAACATGAAGGAGGTAAAGTCTCCATCTTTCTTAATGGCTGCATAGTATTCCATGGTGTACATATACCACAATTTATTGATCCATTCATGAGTCGATGGGCTCTTGGGCTTCTTCCATGATCTAGCAATTATGAATTGGGCTGCAATGAACATTCTGATATGAATATCTTTATTGTAGTGTGATTTTTTTGTCTTCTGGATTAGCCCCTATCACAAAATCACAGATACTGGCATGGTTGTAGAGAAAAGGGAACACT
>CAUYQV010017732.1:0-20155 GCA_963574575.1 Galagoides demidoff
AAAGGCAACTCACCCTCACACTTGGGCTGCTGACTGTCTCTCGGAGCAGCAGCCCCTGCAGCAGGTAAAATAAATTACCAATAATTAACCTAAGTGGGGGTCCGAGTCTATTTTTCCAGGTCCCCTAAGTTATTTCAAACATACACCTTTAACCATAACCCTTTCAACATAACCCAGTTTAACATAACTTAATGAAGAACATGCTGTCAGTTATTACTTCATTTGATCTTACCTGATGAAGCCTGAGGCTACAGGGGAAAGAGAGGATTTGAATGTCTGTTCTACTGACCATGCCATTTGGAGGCAGTTACTTCAAATCTTTAAGCAAAGCATAGAGAAACTTCTTGGGGGGTACAGGAATTTGTGTGTAAACCTCTGCTCCCATGTAGGCCTTATGTCAGGGGGTTTTTGCTAGAGCCTTTTATAAGGAATTCTCAGGCTGGACTTCTCAAAAGCCTTTCATGAGCCCTAGTTTCAGCTGTGCCATTAGATACCTGTATGATATTACCATTCCTGGACCCATCAGCAAGCGACCTTTGTCACTTACCACAGATCAGGAAAGGTTACTGATGGGTATCCGGCCAGTTTTCCAAAGGGATTTTTCATTGGCGTTATAAAGTCAACCTTAATTCCTTAACGCAGTCTGGAAATGCTATTCCAGCCAAATATTTGGTCATGTTAGGCTCACAACCAACCTGGCCACATGAGATTCTGCCTCAGTTTCTTATAAGTGTGCCTGAACAAAGTCTTTTCACTGCTCTCTCTCAAGTGGCTTTTTTGGCCAGAGGCATATAGGCGTTAGTTACACCTATACTTGGGGCTGCGGGTCTGTGCTGGGCATGTCTTCTCAGCTCTCACCGGGGTGTGAGGACGGATCTCTGGAGCCTCTGCTCAGCCCTTTCTGGGGGGAGCAGAGCTGTAGTTTTTCTCCTGTGATATTAGCTGGAATAGAGTCATTACTGTTTACAAGTTTTGTGTCTTAATAGGTGTTTTCTTTGCCTAAGGAGACCAGGATTTTTATGAGGCTTTTTTGGGGGTGGGGGTGGGGAGCCCAATGATGCATCTGGCTCTCTGCTCTCTCTGGGATCAAGGCCGGGATCTGTGAGTCAAGGTGAAAACCCAGGGTTTTCTCTGTTGTTTCTTGGTCTTTGGCCCTAGATGGTCGACCTTCTTCTCCCACTTTTCAGAGTCATCTCATGTCTATTTTATGTATGTCCATGGTTTTCATTGGTACTTAGAAAGAAGAACTGTGTCTTTCTAAAAGTGAAAATCTACTATTTTACCCATTAAGTAGCATATCTGAAACACAAAAGATAACACTGGAACAGTCATGTAATGTTTAAAGCATGATGACATGATGACCGCTGGGAATTCACTGACTGATCCAAGAAGTGAGAAGTGATGCAGAAATTGATGCTTCCCCCTGCTCCATATTTAAGCTAATTTTTTGATTTATCATTTTTTTATTTTAATGGTTGTATCAAGATTCAACTATTTTTTTTTCCCTATTCTGAATCTTTTTTTAATATGCAAGCACAGATGTTTCTTTGTAAGCTGATATGCTTCCATGGTGCTCTACAACTGACTTACTAAAGTAACTTTAGATTGTTTTAATTAATGATAGGTTAATTTAATTTTAACTTTTCAAGTTCTTTATGCCAAACATATATTCTAGGATAAAATTCTTGATAAGCTATTTTAAAGACCTTTTTATACGTTCACCATTTCTTCAAGATGCATCTATAAATCAGAAAAACAGTGAGTTTTCTTCACATCTTCTCCTTTTCTGGGCAAAGCAGTGATAGCTGGTTTCGTATTGCCCACATGTTCATTCACAGACCCATAAATTGTGTCCTGAAAGGGGCCATGACCCTGAACTTATTCCAAATGTCACTTCTCATTTCAGCATCTCAAACAGTGGGATAAATGAAACAGCTCTGATTTCTCACCCGTCGTAGTTTTAATGTCAAAGTGGAAGAGCACATTCGAGTTAATGAGCACAGACTTTCACCAAAGAAGCTCACGAAACGCTCGGACAGTCTTGCTGCTGCTGCTTCATACACTTGTTAGTTCTTTGTTCCTTTAAATAAAAATCTGCATTGCAGGTTATTCAGAACAGAAGCATGCTTCAGAAGCTATTACATAAACTTGAATTTTTCAGCATTATTGAAAGTGAAAGGAGCTATGAATCTTAATTGGATTTTGATTTAATTATAAAACATTATCCATAATTATTTCAATAACACAGATCACAGGGCTGTGATTTATCAAGCTTTAAAGGTTAGCTCAGTTTATAATACAATTTATGACCAATATTTAGAATTCTTATTATAAATTATATGTACTTATTGGATCTTATTTTCTCATTTTTAACAGAAATGCAATTTGGAAGAGGTCTTGACAAAACCGTTGAAATATAACACCAATGAGTAAAAACGTCAGCTAAATATTTCCACTGAAAACTTGTTCCAAAAATTCTATAAATTTCTGTAAGAAAAGTGTGTGTGTGTGTATTACTGTGTTAGTAACTTTCTAAATATTTTACAATTATTGACTTAGTTCCTCTTTGTAATAATCCTGTGAGTTAGAGACTATTGTATTAGAGCTTCCATATTGCATAGGGGAGGTACTTAGGGCACACGGAGGCTGCCATCACCATAGGGCGCACAGCTGGTTAGGGAAAGAACTAGGATACAAGTCTAGGCAATCTAGCCCCATGTATCCATTCTGTACTCCTAATCTATGCCATCTCAATTAACCACAGCCCCTCCCCCCCAATATTGCAGCTCACACAAGTGGGAACTAAACTGTGAGTGCACCTGATCATAGTGCACCTGATCATCTGGTGAGTGCACCTGACCATAGTGCACCTGATCATCTGGTGAGTGCCCCTGGTCATGTAGAGTGGGGTGAGGGATGAAAATGACCTGTTAGGTACCATGCACATTATTCCAGTGATACATACACTGCAAGCCCAGATCTCACAATTATCCATGGAACAAAAAGGAAATTGAAAGGAAGAAATTAATTTCTTATTTTTTAAAATCATAGACAAGCAAAGTTCTCAATTTTAAATTTTTTGAGGCATCTATTTTTGTTTCTCTATCTGTATGCATGAGTAATTTTTTTCTCCTGGTTAAGAGCAAATGCTCGATCATGTGTCTGCTCAATACTTGCTAGTCTATGTCTTTACCTTTACTAAAGTCTGACCCCAATCATGTTTCTCATCTGGTATTTCCTATATAACTAGTGATTTCCTTTCTAAGTGCCCTTTCCCATTTCTTGAGTGCTTTAAACATCTGTGTACGCACACTAGTAGATTTTACTTCTAAGACAATTTGTGGGAGTTCTGAGACATCACTTGGCTGTTTAGTGAGCCTGCCTCAGGGTAGGCACTGAAAGGGGACAGCCAGGGAGAGGATTGCTTCACAGTCGTCCTAACAGTAGCTGGATCACTGGAACAGAAAGACAGGGAAATGGAGTTCATTTCTCTTGCCTTCGGTTTATCTTACAATTTTTGTTCTTCAAGTCATAAGAAAGGCACCTTGTCTATAATCTGTCTGCACAGTGGCTTCAGTTTCTCTGATGTGGAGAGTGAACCATCATGTAATGTGCTTTAGAACTTCAAGTTTGTAAAGACAGTTCTTGTTATTCACCAACAAGTGGGCTGGAATATTTCACATCCACACTTCATCTTAACCAATGAATAGCAAGTAGTCGATAGTCAAACAAACTCTTATATCTGTATCAAATACAACCTTATCTTAGTTGTCATCCTTTAATAAATTTAGAACAAACTTGGTACTATATATGAAAAACATACATAATATTAAGGCTTTAAATCTATTTTCCCCAGTATGTCTTCCAAATACAATATTTATTTCTGTGACTTGCATTTTAGAGATAATTATTTTTGAAAAAATTCCTTTTGAATGAATAATTCAAAATGAATGATTTTTAAAAAGTAAATTAAAAACATAGAGTTCAAACCCATTTTGTTGTTATCCATTAATACTTGTCTACAAAATTATATCTACAGAAAAAGGTGAGCCATGGTAAGTGCAATGATAAAAGCACCTAACATTCTTCCTGTGTTTCCTGGCATTGCTTTTATTTCCTATTGTCACTATAACAAATTGCCAAAAATTTTGTGGCTTAAGCAACACAAAGTTATTATCAAAAGTAATAAGTTCAGAGGTCAAAAATCCAAAATGAAACATACCAAGTTAAAACCCAAGGTATTAGCAGACTAAATGCTCTGGAGGCCCCATGGGACAACCCGTTCCTTGAGTCTGGGGCCTGCAGAAGCAGCTGGCCTTCTTGGGTTGTGGCTACATCATATTTACCTCTCTCCTTCCTCCCACCTGTAAGGACCTCACCATCACATTGGAACTTGCCTGAGAATTCAGCTTCTTTATCTCTTTAACGTAGTTGTATGTGCAGATGCCCTTGAACATGCAAACCAACATCAACACGGGTTCTAGAAATTAGGATAGGAGTGTCTCTGAGGCGCCATCATCCAACCTCCTCCCTCCCCCACCAAAAAATCTTAAATATATGTGTTTGTCAGATGCTGAATGGTTATTAAAAAGTGTAAGAAATTATATTTCAGGCCCCATCAAGGAAAAGTATTCAGAAATCCAGAGTTTTCTGGGCTAATTGGGCCTTCCATGTTAATGATAGGCTATAGACACGATCCACACACCACCACCCATTTCAGTTGGCTCCTAACAATACTGTGAAAATTACTGGACATGGGAAAGCATCGAAGAAACCCTTACATGGAAATAAAGTTAAATAAAGGCATCTGGCATGGGAGATGAATATTGGATAAAAAAGGCAGTAAGGAATATAAGGAGAAAAATCTTTGGGTCGTATTTTGATGTGAAGCAGAATTATAGTCCAGTCTTTAAGGGTATGAAAAGGTTCTATTGCTGGTGGATCACTCAGGAATGTATTTAGGTGCATGTAACAGAAACCTAAGGTCTTCAGTTAGTTTCCTCTTCCCTTACTTAGAAAGCAAGCTGGAGGTGGAGAGTTCAGGGCAGGCTGGACGGCCCCTAGTATCTGCCTCCTCCACTGTATGTGTGTTTGTTACAAGAGGCCCCGCCTCTGTCCACTCCTCATTTTGGAGATCACACAGGAGGAAAAGAACAGAAGCATGAATATGCATGGGCAGCACTTGTTCCTTTTATCAAAAAAACCAAAAATTCTCCTTGAATCTCGCACTCAACAACACTCATTCTCACACTGCATTTGCAAGACCGAGTCACACGGCTGCTCTAAGACCTCACAGAGCCCAGGGAGGACCTCAGCTCACTACTGTCCCCAAATCAAGGGATTCTATTTTGACTCAGCCACTATCAGTATCTGCTAGAGTTTGTTACATACCTTTTTATGTACAAGGTCTAACAATGAAGTTAGCAAACTTGATACCCTGGACTTATGTTAGCTGCACTGTACACACAACTCAGTAAGTTTCCACAACCTGGGTGCGCCAGTGTCTCACAGCTGTGTTCGTGTCCACGTATGACAGTGTCTGGCTGGGCGGTGGGTGTGTCAGTGTCTCACAGCTGTGTTCGTGTCCACGTGTGACAGTGTCTGGCTGGGTGGTGGGTGTGCCAGTGTCTCACAGCTGTGTTCGTGTCCACGTGTGACAGTGTCTGGCTGGGTGGTGGGTGTGTCAGTGTCTCACAGCTGTGTTCGTGTCCTCGTGTGACAGTGTCTGGCTGGGTGGTGGGTGCGCCAGTGTCTCACAGCTGTGTTCGTGTCCACGTGTGACAGTGTCTGGCTGGGGAGCATTCATGACTGTTGTTGCGTGTTGCGTGTGCTGTCATGAGAATGTTGATGCTTGAATGAGAGCAATAAACAAATGTTTGTAAATTTCTTGTTAAACTTCACAAGAGTAGAAGTGAAATCAGGGAAACCTAAGTCCAAGTTTATGGGGATAATGTGATGAAGAAAACAGCAGTAGTCAAATGGATTCAGCGTTTATCTGAGGGAAGAGAAGTGTCACTGATGAGGGGAGGTCAGGGTGGCCAGCAACCAGCCGAACGATGAATACATTGGTAACGTTAATAGAATTGTGAGTTGAAGTCATCAGCTGCCCGCGAGAAGCACAGCAGACCAAGCATAGAGAGAACTAAGGCAATCCTAACTGAGCATCTTGGCCTGAAAAAGGTGCACAATGATATCAAAGGCCCTTGTATCACGATAGTGCACAAGGCGCTGTGAGGGAGTTTTTAACCACCCTCCCTGCTCACCTGATCTAGCTCCCAATGACTCTTTTTTTTACCCACAGATAAAGAAAACATTGAAAGAAACACATTTTGATGACATTCAGGACATCCAGGGTGATATGATGACAATTCTGATGGCCAGTCCCCCAAAAAGGGTTCCAACATTGCTTTGAAGGGTGGACTAGGCACTGGCCTGGGTGTACAGCTTCCCCAGAGGAGCACTTGGAGGAGACCACAGTGATACTCAGCAATGAGGTATGTAGCACAGAATGATGTCACCAACTTAATTGTCTGACCTCATTTATGACCAGAACTATCAATAAACACACACACACATACTTAGAGAGAAAATCTATCTACCTGTCATCTATCTATATATCTATCATCTATGTATGTATGTATCTATCTATCATCTATCTTCTTATCTACCTATCTAGGCCAGGAGCCTAATAAATGATCTAGTCAAAGAAGATTACATGAAGATGGTGATGACTAATTTAATTCACCACATTATCTTGCTTGTTTTAAGTGGTGAAATGCAAGGCTTGAAACAAGGGGTTTCCAGCTTCTGTGGGATCAATTATTATTCCTCAGAAGTCAATCAACAGAGTTGTCACCCACCTGCTGAAACTCTTGCTGTGCTGTGATGATATTTCCGAGTCTGTAAGGGACTAATGATAAAGTCAAGTCTCTTGCTATTATTATTTCTACGTGTCTCCATATTATTAACCAAGATGTCTAAAATTAAGTGGAATGAGTCTCTAGCTCTTGCAAAGGTTGATGTGTGTGTGATATTAGGTATCATTATAGCAAGCCCCCATTATGCAGTGACTTTCCAGAGTTTGATGGTACTTTAGGTAAAGGAAGACAGTGTAGAAATTCTTTGCATAGGGTTGAAGGCAGTGGAAAATTTGTTACCATCCTTTTGAGAATTGTTATGTGCCAGTAGAGATGCTCTAGTCTGTCTAACCAGCATGATGAAAGTGCTTGATCACCGTGTCTGTAATACAGGAACGAGGAGCATCGTGTGCTCACAGAGGCTGAGAATTGTTTTCATACATGTTAATGGGCTTCTTGAGAGAAGAAAAAATAAAAATGACTGATGTTGAGATGTGATGTAGAAGGCTGAGCCTTCTAACAACACTCCCAAAGTCGGGAACCTCTGGCTTTGCTGTTTATTAACAATGATGTTGGTTTACAAGACACTTTTATGTACAAGCAGGAGGCTATGTGAGATTTTAAAATGTGAGTTATAGTTCCATTGTACTTTCACTGAATTATGAGCCGGGGAATTATTTAATATTATTAGAGTTATTCTCTCAGAAGCTGATTGTATATTCTCTTTGGTGTGTTAGTGAAGTACGGGATTTTTTGCATCTGCAGGGCAACTTAAATACCATTCTGAGAATACTCGTTTCCAGGTAAATTGCATATTTTACTGTTACTATGGTAGGAAACATTCTAATATGAAGATAATGTTATTGACACTAAAAAAACAAAGGGATATTATAATTCCTTAAATTAGTCTCATGCCTTGAAAATATAATTAAACATGTTCTAACTAATTTAGGAGGGTACGAAATGGGGTGAATGATATTCATTTTTCAGAACTTGGTGTCAGAGGGGGTGATATGTTTAAAAATAACGAAACATGTGGGTATTAGATATAAAAAAACTTGGTCGCCATCTCTAAGTGGCAGCCCAATATAGTTCAACAGAAGACTCACAGCTGATTGGAAAATAATCTAGTGAAATGCCGCGCCATTAATCTCGGCCTTCCGGTGCTCCGTTTCCAAGCTGCAAATATATAGCATCGCTCTCCCTCCAATTCCCTTAACTCTTTACACAGCCCTATAATTATATTGATGATGATAATTGCAGTTGTGATTGGTGTTATGATACCTGGGGTGTTGAGTACATGCCAGGCGGTCTGCTACACATTTTATCTGCCTGGTTTCGTTTTAGACTCGAGTCCACACAGTGTAATCGGCAGGTTAATTGGACTGGCTCTGCAGTCGGATGCACATGCTCTATTCTCTTTTCTCCCCGACATGAGCTCTGTGACCTTATTATCCATGTCTCCCTGTGTTAGTTATATCCCTTCAATAAAATGAAGATGATAATAATATGTTCTATGAAGGTTACTGTAAGGATTAAAGCAGCACTGGGCTCAGAATGAGCAGTTAATATATTATAGTTGGTATTATTAATTATATTGTTGTGATTAATATTAAAACTCCATTTGATAGTTGAGAAAGCTAATGCTCACAGATCTGGAGCCATGTGTCAGCACCGTGTAGCTGTTAGACGGTTTATGTAGAACGTGGATACAGGTGACATTTCTGATGTCAGAACCACATTTTACATCCTGTGGCTCTACTGTCTAATATCGGTAATCTAGCTTTGTCAAATAGCCTTTTACCCATGTTGAAACAAAAATTGTCTGGCTTGGCGCCTGTGGCTCAAGTGGCTAAGGCGCCAGCCACATATACCTAAGGTGGCGGGTTCAAATCCAGCCCAGGCCCACAAAAAACAGCAATGATGGCTGCAACCAAAAAATAGCTGGGCATTGTGGTGGGCGCCTGTGGTCCCAGCTATTTGGTAGGCTGAGGCAGGAGACTCGCTTGAGCTCAGAAGCTGGAGGTTGCTGTGAGCTATGATGTTATGGCACTCCATCCAGGGGGACAGCTTGAGGCTCTGTCTAAAAAAAAAAAAAAAAAAAATTGCCCATAGAAAGTGGTTGAATGTTCTATTTTATTTTTATTGTTGGGGAATCATTGAGGGTATAAAGATCCAGCTTACACTGCCTGCATTTTCTGGGTAAAGTCCCTCTAATAATAGTGTCCCGTCCCCAAGAGGTGTGTCACACACTGTGGCCCCACACTCCTCTCCCTCATGGTTGAGTGTGTTAGTTGGATATAACTGAAGATGGAGATGTGATGCTTTGTCTTGGGTAAAGTAAATATTGACCAATATTGCATATAAATAGATTAAGAAGGTGTGATGTTTATATTTTGACAACTGCTTCTTTCCTGACATGTGTGCAAACTACTATTCTTATTAGGAACACGGCATAACGTTCTGAGTAGGTACATGTGCTCTGTAATCTAAATTAGAGCTAACAAATGTGGACTGTGGGATGGAAGAAGAATGTCACATGACATTTATGAAGAAATTGAACTAACAGTTACTAGAAAGCACTGTGAGTCTGTACATCATGGCTATGTTAATTATCAAATGATCCTGTGAGTCATTATTATTCTCAGTGTAATGGTAATAGAACTCACATTCATAGATGTCGGGTACCTTGCCGGACATCAATAATGAAAAAAGAGATGAATAGGAAATAACAAAAAATAATGTTAGTTGACATTAGACATATGTGTGTCTGCTACAAGAAATTTAAAAGTCACCCAGAATGGCTTTCTAATATGTGGTGACAGTTTTAAATAAATATTTCCTAACTACAATTGGGTTCTGTGGTGCTGGCTGACCAACAGCACAGCTCCAGGGCTGAGTTCCACTTTTCTAGTATCACTTACTGTCGGTCAATAAATTCCTTGATCTGGTAAGGACTTCGCTTTCATACCATCTTTGTGCACTTCATATTTTGACTGTGTTTTAATGAGTTTTGTTACATTTAATTATCTTGATTGTTTTGTAAAAGCAAAACAAAAATGACTGAGAAAATCAGTTAAAGTTGACCTTGGTCAAAATCAGTGAATAGCAGGAGTCAGGGAGGTACGTTTGTGCAGAATAAACCCCATCTGTGAAGCATCATCTGACAAGGAGTGTGGGGTGTGGGGAATTTCCTTTCATTCCTGTGTGGAGAAGCCATCCAGCTGCGATGTGGGGGTCAGCAGTCACTCCCTGAGAGAGCCAAACTAAAGTGCTGGTTGAAAGACAGAATAATAGCAAGCATAGGAATATAGGGGGAAAATGTGTTTATGTCGTTAAATGTATTCCTTCAGTTATTGAAGATAATACTCATCTAACCCTGAGGACAAAAGCTACTGCTAAAAGGAGTTGGGATGTGAGATGAGGTGTGAGTTTTAGACAGGATAGAAGGCTCATCAAGGCATGAAGATCACCCAGAATTATTACCTCTAAAATAGAGGCAACACTATACTCATCATGAGAGTGTCCCGAAGATTAACTGAAATAATACGTAGGATTGTATCTAGCACATAACACACACCGAAATTTTATTTTGTTTTCCCCTTTCCACCCTCCTCCACACAAACACCAAATAAAAGCTCCATGTGTGCACTAAGTTAGCTCTGCCAAGTCACCCTAGGGAATACATAAATAATAATCCACAGAATCACAATTCTTAAACATTTTTGTCTCCTGTGATCTGCAACTCTTAGCAATATCTCTTTGCAGAGCCGAGGTTCTTGACAGGAACTGTGTGTCTGCTTTGGGACCAAGAGATTCCAAATTAAAATGTAAATTTCCTTTCCAGTAAAGCTTGCAATTTCTGCAGGCAGTAAGCAAGCTAATGGTGTGCTGACTTTACTCAATGTGGTTCAATTTATTGTGTTGCCCACAGAAGTCCTTACCTTGAGGCCACTGGGATCCATTCCCACGAATGGAGAGCCAAGCTGAAGCCTGGGAGAACGGGGGCAGACCATGGGGAGTCTTATTTTCATCTCTATTTCTGATCTCTGCCTCTCAATTTAAAGTCAGCTTCAGGTGAGCAGATACAGACTTCAGAAATACCCCATCAGCTATGGAACGTAGGCCCCTCACTGAAGCCCTAAATGGCAATGGAGGTGATTTGTATCATGAATTAGATAATAAGAAAAATAGAATGTGGCCTATCTTTGTATTATAAAGTGTGAATAATTAGAATGTTTGGAAGATGATGGGTAATTTTTCATTGAGGTTTGAATTTTTTCAGATCAGTTTTTGTTTCGACTGTGCCTTAACTTTTTATTCTAAGTGCATCTACATTGCACGAGCTTTTATCTTCCTTTTCTGCATATGCTCTTCTGTTTCATTCAGTTTTACTCTCATAACTCAGGAAACCGTTTCTAAGAATCTACATTCTAACTTTTTACTTTTAGTATTCGCATTTTTAAAAAAATATGACAATTAACTTGTGTTTTGTTCCAATATCAAATCTTTTGTGTCTCTATTTCATCATAAAACAATATTTCTATGCAGTTCATTCACAAAATTCAATGTTTACATTAAGTGAATACGACTCTGCTGGGTATGAGAAGCAGGTGTCTGAGACATTGGGTTCTACTTTATAGGACTTCGTAGTATAAAGCATCACTGTTTAATAGAAATATAAGGCAAGCCACATGGGTAATTTACAATTTCCTATTTGTAATATTAAAAAAGTAAAATTAAATAATTTAAACATTTTAATTATACATTCTATGTTAAATATCATTCCAATAGTAACGGATGGAAAAATTTACTAATAAGTTACTTGATGCTGCTTATATACTTAGCTTTAGAAATCGGTTATGAGCCTCGTAATTACAGGCTCACTATCTCAATTACGATCCTTTATACTTCAGTGCTCAAAAGCTTCCTGTGGCTAGTGGTTACCATATTGGACAATGAAGTTCTAATAGCACAATAAATATAGAAATGATAGAAAATATACTAAAGTTTTAAGTTATTTTGAAAAGCGCTAATTGTAGAATATGGAAAAAAATTAAAACAAGTTCGTGGTAGGGAGAGCTCTCCGTGAAACAAGCACGTCTGTATCTGAAGGGCCCAGAGTATTTTCATATGCAGAGTGGGAGGGAGGTGGTCCGTGGTGAGATGGGGTCAGCTGTGGTTAGTTAAGTCATGTCCACAGAAGCAGACGCAGAAATGCTGAGTCACCACATTGAGGCAAACTTAGAGTGTGGAAACCCTCACTTGTTTTCTTTGCTTTTCAGAAACATAGTTTTGAAAGAGTGAAACAGACCATTCAGAATTAATTATAAAATGGATAAAATTTTATTTGACAAATTTTATTTGAAACTGACAGTCCTGTCCTCATTTAAATGTTTGCAAAATTCTCCTTCTAATAGAGTCAACATTTCACACCTATGGCATCATTTTTTTTGTATATATAAAAGCATAAAATCCATGGGCTAGATACAAGTGTCCTCAAACTTTTTAATCAGGGGGCCAGTTCACTGTCTCTCAGACCGTTGGAGGGCCAGACTGTGGACCCTGGGATGACTCAGCTAAGCAGGAAGGGCAGCAGTAGCAAAAACACCCAGTGGGCCGGATAAATGTCCTAGGAGGGCTGTGGCCTGTGGGCTATAGTTTGAGGATGCCTGGTAGTAAAACGCATCTAAGAGAGTGTCCTTCAGCACAAGAGGGGCCTCATGCTCCCCGTTGTGTTGTCAATGTGATTCCCGCAGCTCTAAGTGTTAAACTCCAGCTTCCAGTGCACTGTCCGTGAGATTACACTGTCTTTGAAGTCTGTGGTTATTTTTCTTTATTAGATTTGTCTTTTGCTTTTCACATGGCTACTAATGTCACTAGTACTAATCGTACTTTATCATTAAATTTCTAGAGAAAAAATATAATTAACACATAATTTATTATTGAAATAGGTTTTCAAACAGTTTGCTTACATTCATTGTTTCTAAAAGAGTTATTTTCCCTTAAATGTAGAATGACTACTGAGGGTTTTCCAGAAAAAGAAGAGAACCTAAGACAGGGATATTAAGGCCAGAAAGTCCTTAGGCTGTGGCCAGCAGTCAGCTGACGTCCAGTAGGTCAGCCAGTAAGTCACAGCATCTCAGCTGTGGGGCAAATTCAAACATGGGGCAAATTCATTTCTTTGTGGGAAAAGAAACTTTAGAAAAGCAAGGATAAGACATAACAAAGAGTCTAATATAGTCTTTACTAAATAAGGCAAGAATTGAGGAAAGTGGTACCAGAAAAGGAAATTTCTACCAACCCACCTAGAAGACTTTGAAATAGTCATAATTCAGGAAGCACCAGACATGCATGCTCTCACTTACAGATGCACGGTGGTCTGTGCACACAGGGACACCTGTGTGTGGCCCATTCTCCTACTCACAGATGCACGGTGGTGTGTGCACACAACCATCCCTGTGTGTGAAGCATTCCCCTACTCACAGATGCACAGTGGTGTGTGCACACAGGTGTCCCCGTGTGTGGCCCACTCTGCTACTCACAGATGCATGGTGGTGTGTGCACACAGCCATCCCTGTGTGTGGAGCATTCTCTCACTCACAGATGCACGGTGGTGTGTGCACACAATGTCCCCGTGTGTGGAGCATTCTCTCATGCACAGATGCATGGTGGTGTGTGCACACAGTGTCCCCGTGTGTGGAGCATTCTCTCACTCACAGATGCGGGGTGGTGTGTGCACACAGTGTCCCCGTGTGTGGAGCATTCTCTCACTCACAGATGCGGGGTGCTGTGTGCACATACCCAACCCCATGTGTGGAGGACACTCCTGTGTCTATTTTACCATTTTACAAAGTCAGTTCATATAATAATAGTTTAAGTATCACACGGGAGAACCACAAGTAAAAACACTGCTCCAGTGAAAACGAACGTTTTGCATCACCATGAAGATGCTGCACCACATGGTGTCTGTTCTGGTGACAGCCATGCATTTAATGCTTTTGAGGAACTCGAGGGCCATGGAGGAGACAGACTAGGACAGTACAACCATGCATGAAACCAACAGAGTGTAGGTTTTCTGAGGCCCTCAGGATGAATACCAAATCTTAATGGGATACTAAGAAAGTTTCAACAGGTGACCTGAACTTTTTCTTCCTTTCTTTTTTTTTTTTGTAAATATACACCAAAAGTTTTTAAAGTTCTACTTCAAATGTGTGATATGTGTGTGTGCAGGTGTGTGCGTGTGCCTGCGCACCTGTATGTGTCCTCAGCACATCACATGTCTCTTCACAGTATAGAAAGCCAGTCTCCTTGGGGGTGGAGGAAGCTGAAAGAGCTTCCTCCAGAACTCAGGTAAAAGATTCCGATGTTGGACTGCAGTTACTTCAGAACCTTCTGTCTTAGGCAAAAGATTGACTACAACTAACTAAGATTTAATTATTTTCAGCATGGGAGAAGGGAATAACATGCTTGGAATTTAATCAGAGCTGGGCATAGATACTCAAAATACTATGTAATCTTTTTCTCAAAAACTTATTTGAATTACCAATAATTTAGCCTATTGAGTCTTCATTTTGCATTTAAAAGGACAATTATTGGAGATAATGCAAAGAAATAAATTTCGTGTACTAAGATTGGACATTAACGCTTTAATGAAAAAAAAAAATTTAACCATGAAAACTAATGCCACAACATGCACTTTTTAGGTCATTCTCTTTCTATGACACAGTGTGTGTATGTCTGTATGTGTGTATTCTTTTTAGCCCTCAAAGTAAAATTTTGGCTAATATGGTATAGTAGAGAATCTTTTTTTTTTTTTTTTTTTTTTTTTTGAGACAAAGTCTCACTATGTTGCCGTGGGAAGAGTGCCATGGCATCACAGCTGACAGCAACCTCAAACTCTTGGGCTTAAGTGATTCTCTTGCCTCAGCCTCCCAAGGAGTTGGGACTACAGGTGCCCACCACAATACTCTGCTATTTTTTTGTTGCAGCTATCATTATTAGTTAGCCTGGGCCAAGTTTGAACCTGTCAGTCTGGGTATATTTGGCTGGCACCCTACCCACTGAGCCATAGGCACCCCCCATAACTTCTAAGTACATTAAAAAGAGAAGTTACAAATTGATAACTTGGAATTCACTTTCAATACAAAAAAATAATGCTATGTTTAAATAAATCCCAATATAACTTTAATGTTAATTTTGTTATTTAAAAAGATTACTAACTATTAAAGAAATAATGCTACATTGGCTTGGCTCTCATAGCACAGCGGTTATGGTGCCAGCCACATACACCGAGGCAGGTGTGTCTGAACTCAGCCCAGGCCAGCTAAACAACACTGACAACTGTAAAAACAACAATAAATAAAAAATAGTCTGGCATTGTGGTGGTGCCTGTAGTCCTAGCTACTTGGGAGACTCAGACAATAGAATTGCCTAAGCCCAAGAGTTTGAGCTTGCTATGAGCTGTGACACCACAGCACTCTACCGAGGGCAACATAGTGAGGCTCTGTCTCAAACAATGAATAAATAAATAAAAATAAAAGATTATCTACCATACCATGTTAACCAAAATTCTACTTTGAGAGCTAAAAATAACACACACATACAGACACACATACCCACACACACACACACACACACTATTTTGAGACTCTGACTCCCCCAAAATAAAAATAAATAAACAAATTTAATGATATATCATGAAACTGATAAGACTTAAAAATAAATATTGAATGTTGGTTATAAGTCAGCACAAATCCTGTGTGAGTTATGTCACTGGATTATTTTACATAGGATAAATTTTTAAAAGCTTGAATGGTACAAATAGCTGATTTTCAATGATGCTATATATCTTTTCTATGCCTGATTAGCTGCTTGCATTATTTATAGCCCTGAGATTGTGATGGAAACATAGGTTGAGAGTAATGAATCTTTATGCCTCAATTGACAAGGCAACTAATACATCAGTAAGCCTCCCATTCTTGTTAAACTTACCTGCAAACCAACAGTGTCAGTCTTGAATTATTTTTGATATTGAATCTATTGATGAACTGCAAAGGTTAAAATTAAAGTGTGATTTATGCTGTGATCAAGAGCATGGTGTCAGAGCACCAAGTGATCTGTGCAAATTATAGCCATAAATACACTTCAAATTCTGTGTTTCAGCTCTGCCATGAAGCTCTACGGTCTCTTCTTTCTCCCTCAAGGAGATGTCTTAGGATAAAATGCTGCTGAAAATCAGCATCTCAGATCTTGATGACTTTGTGAACAAAACACCTGTTTTATTCCCCCTTTGTAGTTTCAGTCAGTTGGAATTTTAAGTCTTTGAAAAGAAGAATTTGAAGAATGTGATTTGTGCTTGTCTAAGTGTATGCAAATAACACAGATCAGAAAAACATGACCTGCATTTCATGAGGTTCAGAAGAGCATGAAAGGAATTCCTGAGTCACCAAGAGCTCCAATTTACCTCACCTGTGAGCTGTGTGAGAAGACTGGAATATCAATTCTCTTCCATTTATCTCTGGAGAGACAAGTCTCCATTCATCAGATCATCAAGAGACATGGAGGCATGGCTGAATTCAAACATGAAAAATAAATGTAAACCCACAGGGTGCAGATGGCAGAAGAGCAGAGGTTGTGTATGAAGTTTGAATTCTATTAGAATATCTTTAATGTAAATGAGTAAACATCATCAAGCCGGAGTGTGCTGGCAGCAGGAGTTTCTAAGATACATTACTTCCTCAGCCCATAGGGTTAAACAAATCAGTTGATCATTACTTTCCCTGTTTTCTGAAATTAAAGTTAAAGAAAGCATCATTTCTCTTGGATTAAGTTTGTAACTTATGCCTGTTGATATTATTTGTTCAAATTTTAGGTTTTGACAAAAAGTAGTCTCTGGATTTATGTTTTATGCATAAGAAAATACATGTGAAAATATAGATGTAAATACATTATAATAGTTGCAATAAAAACACATGATATAATGGATTTCTTTAATTGAACATGTAAATAATGGCAAAAAAGAAATAATATTTATTGAGGACAGAGGTAAGATGGCAGACTGCAGCCAGCTTTCCACAGAGGCTCCTGTCCAGAAGGAGAGTTAAAAGACAGAAGTTTAGCAAGTAAGGCTATGGTTGGAGCTGAGCCAAGAGAGAAGGTTGAAGAACACATATCAACCTTGCTGAGGTGAGCTGCGACATGAAAGATACAAACAAAAGCTGAGACTTCAACCCAGAGTAACTGATTTACTAGGGTAGAACAGAGACCAGCTGAAAATAAGACAGAGAGACTTAGCCCCACCAAACCAAGGATGCCCCGAGTTTCTCAGGCCATAGCACTGTATGTGTCCTTGGCAAAGCTCTAAGAGAAAAGCCAAATGGTGTAAATTAAGCATGGGGCAGAATCAGTAGAGAAACTCTGGTAACATGAATAACAGAGTAGATCAACCCCCCCCCCCCAGGAAGGACATGGCAGATACAACTGAACACCCCATCCATAAACAGATGGCTCAGATATCAGAAATCAAGTTCAGAGTCTGGATAGCAAATAAGATCAACAGAATGGAGGAAAGGAGGGAATCACAATTTCAAATTATTCAAAAGATGTCTCAGGAATTCAATGATTTCAAAGATAAAATGACCAAAGATATGGACACACTGGGGCAAGAGTTTGCAGCCCTCCAAGATCTGAAAAATACAGTAGAATCCCTCACTAACAGAATGCAGCATGAAGAAGAAAGGATCTCTGACATTGAAGATAAAGCTTTTGAATGCACCCAAGTGCTCAAAGAGGAAGAGAAATGGCAAGCAAAAATGGATCATTCTCTCAGAGAGCTCTAGGATAATTTGAAGAAGACTAATATTCACCTTATAGGAATCCCTGAAGGTGACAGAGTTGCTTCACAAAACAAAGAGATTCTTCTTCACGAAATTATGGAAGAGAACTTTCCAGATATGCCAAGAGATTCTGAAATTCAGATAGCAGACAGTTTCAGAACCCCAGCATGACACAACCCAAATAAGACAACCCCCAGGTACGTCATAATTAACTTCACTAAAGTTAATATGAAAGAGAAAATTCTAAAAGCAGCCAGACATAAGAAAACCATAACCTACAAGGGGGACAATATTAAAATGACTGCAGATTTCTCTACTGAAACCTTTCAGGCTAGAAGAGGGTGATCATAAACTTTTACTCTTCTAAAACAAAACAACTTTCAACCCAGGATCCTATATCCAGCTAAACTGAGTTTCATTTATGATGGAGAAATTAAAGACTTTAACAACATTCACATGTTGAAGAAATTTGCCATAACTAAACCACCTCTCCAGGAAATTCTCAGACCTATCCTCCATAATGATCAGTGCAATCCTCCACCACAAAAGTAAACTCACTCAGAAACTTTTGATCAAATTCCAACTTCCACAGTGGCAAAAGGATTAAAAAAGTCCACTGGACTTTTGAAAAACTTGATACCCCAAATTTTACCAGACTTATCAATATTCTCAATTAATCTGAATGGCTTAAATTATCCTCTAAAGAGGCACAGGTTGGCTGACTGGATACAAAAACTCAGGCCAGATATCTGCTGCATACAAGAATCTCATCTTACCTTAAAAGATAAATATAGAATCAGGGTGAAGGGATGGTCATCTATATTCCAGGCAAATGGAAAGCAGAAAAAAGCAGGTGTTGCAATTTTATTCATAGACACAATAGGCTTTAAACCAACAAAAGTAAGCAAGGAAAGGACAGTCACTTTATATTTGTTAAGGGTAATATTCCATATGATGAGATTTCAATTATTAATATTTATGCACCCAACCAGAATACACCTCAATTAATAAGAGAGACTCTAATAAAGGGATGAGGAACTTGATTTCTTCCAGCACCATCATATTCAGAGACTTCAACACTCCTTTGGCAGTGCTGGATAGATCCTCTAGTAAGAAGCTTAGCAAAGAAATTTTAGATTTAAACTTAACCATTCAGCATTTGGATTTAACAGACATCTACAGAAAATTTCATTCTAACAAAACTGAATACACATTGTTCTCATGAGCCCACAGAACATACTTCAAAATCAATCACATCTTAGGTCACAAGTCTAACCTCAGCAAATTTAAAAGAATAGAAATTTTTCCTTGCATCAACTCGGACCATCATGGAATAAAATTTAAACTCAGTAACAATGGGAATCTGCAGACTCATACAAAAATATGGAAGCTAAATAACGTTATGCTGAATGACAGGTGGTCAGAGATAAGATTAAGAAGGAAATTACCAAATTTTTGGAACAAAACAATGATGAAGACACAAATTATCAGAACCTCTGGGATACTGCTAAAGTAGTCGTAAGAGGGAAATTTATAGTGTTGCAAGCCTTCCTCCAGAGAATGAAAAGAGAGGAATTTAACAACTTAATGGGACATTTCAAACAACTGGAAAAAGGAAGAACATTCCAATCCCAAACCCAGCAGAAGAAAAGAAATAACCAAAGTTAGACCAGAATTAAATGAAATTGAAAATAAAAGGATTATACAACAGATAAATAAATCAAAAAGTTGGTTTTTTGAAAAGGTCAATAAAATAGATAAGCCTTTGGCTAACCTAACCAGGAAAAAAAGAATAAATCTCTAATTTCATCAGTCAGAAATGGTAAAGATGAAATAACAACAGACCCCTTAGAAATTAAAAAAATCCTTACTGAATATTATAAGAAACTTTATTCTCAAAAATATGAAAATCTGAAGGAAATTGACCAATACTTGGAGGCACTCCACCTTCCAAGACTTAGCCTGAATCAAGTGGAAATTTTGAACAAGCCTATATTAAGTTCTGAAATAGCATCAACTATACAAAATCTCCCTAAAAAGAAAAGCCCAGGACCAGATGGCTTCACATCAGAATTCTACCAAACCTTTAAAGAGGAACTAGTACCTATATTACTTAACCTTTTTCAAAATATAGGAATAAAAGTAATACTACCTAACATATTCTATGAAGCAAATATCACCTTGATCCCCAAACCAGGAAAAAACTCAACAAGAAAAGAAAATTATAGACCAATATCACTAATGGATATTGATGTGAAAATATTCAACAAAATCCTAACAAACAGAATCCAGCAATACATCAAAAAAATTATACACCACGACGAAGTAGGTCTTATCTCAGGGTCCAAACACTGGTTCAACATATGTAAATCCACAAATATAATTCATCACATAAATGAATTAAAAAACAAAGACCATATGATTCTCTCAATTAATGCAAAAAAAGCTTTTGATAATATC
>CAUYQV010017733.1:0-10013 GCA_963574575.1 Galagoides demidoff
GCAGCTCTGGCCAAACTACAACAACAGAAAAATAGCTGGAGGGCAGCACCTGGGATTCAAGGAGTAGGGCTCCCACCCCGTATACTGGAAGTGATGGGTTCAAACCTGGCCCTGGCCAAAAACTGCAAAAAAAAAAAAAAAATAGCCAGGCATTGTGGCAGGCACCTGAAGTCACAGCTACCTGGGAGGCTGAGGCAAGAGAATTACCTAAGACCAAGAGCTGGAGGTTGCTGTGAGCTGTGACAGGATGGCACTCTACCGAGGGTGACAAAGTAAGACTCTGTCTCTGAAAAAAAAAAGATAAATAGATAACTAGATATCTCACTCACTTCAAGGGCTTTCCATTGGACTAATCATAAGTCCTTCTCATGGCCTATAGGCCCATTTGAGGTCTTGACTTTATGCCTTTCTCAATCTCCCCTCCTGACCTTGTCCCCTTTGCTCAAAACACATTGGCCATCTTTTTTTTTTAGAGATGGAGTCTCACTTTGTCACCGTCAGTAGAGTGCTGTGGCATCACAGGTCACAGCAACCTTCAACTACTGGGCTTAGGCAATTCTCTTGCCTCAGCCTCCCAAGTAGCTGGGACCATAGGCGCCCACCACAATGCCCAGCTATTTATTTATTTATTTATTTTTGCAGTTTTTGGCTAGGTCTGGGTTTGAACCTACCACATCCAGCATATGGGGCCGGCACCCTATTCCTTTGAGCCACAGGCACCACCCCCTGGCTATTTTTGTTGTTGTTGTTGTTGCAGTTTGGCCAGGGCCGGGTTTGAACTCACTACCCTCAGTATATGGGGCCAGCGCCCTACCCCCTGAACCACAGACGCCACCCCACATTGGCCATCTTTCCAATGCTCAAATGAAACAAAGTCATTCCCTTTCTCAGAACCTTTGCACTTGGTTTGTTGTGTCTGCCTGGAACACTTGCCCCAGACTCTGTCTCAGAAACAAAGAAAAAGAAAAAAAGAGCAAGAGACTTGCCAGTCTTGTTCTCTACTGTATCTTCAGTACCTCATCCAGTGCCTGGCACGGAGTTGGACTTCAGTAAATAGGTATGGAATAGATGAATAAAGTGAAATGAAAATGAAGTCCTGAGTTCTAGTCCCTATTCTGTCTCTGAGTGACCTTGGCAGGTCACTTGCCTCTCAGAGCCTTGGTTTGTTCATCTGCAAAGTGACTGTCATAGCACCCTCCTCACATATTGGTGTGAAGATCGAATTACATAATGCATGTTAAGTGCCTGGTGCCATGCTCAGCACACAGTATAGTGATCAACAAAGGCTGGTGGTTTCCCCCTATTTCAGCCTCCTTTTCCTCACATAACATTGATTGTATAGTACTGAGCTGTTGAGGAAATGATATTAACCTAGGCCAGGCATGGTGGCCTGTAATCCTAGCACTCTGTGAGGCCAAGACAGGTGGATTGCCTGAGCTCATGGGTTTGAGACCAGCTGGAGCCTCATCTCTACTAAAAATACAAAAAGGGGCTCAGCGCCTGTGGCTCAATCGGCTAAGGCGCCAGCCACGTACACCTAAGGTGGCAGGTTCGAATCCCCAGCCCGGGCCCGCCAAACAACAATAATGGCTGCAACCAAAAAATGGCTGGGTGTTGTGGTGGGCGCCTGTGGTCCCAGCTACTTGGGAGGCGGAGGCAGGAGACTCACTTGAATCCAGGAGTTGGAGGTTGCTGTGAGCTGTGATGCCACGGCACTCTACCCAGGGGGATAGCTCAAGGCTCCATCTCAAAAAAAAAAAAAAATACAAAAAGGGAAAAAGGTATGATGTCACTACAGCACTCTACCCAGGGAAACAGAGTGAGACTCTGTCTCAAAAAAAAAACCAACCATAATAACCTAGAAGTACTATTTCCCTCTGGCCTTTACACATAGTATGCTCTTTGCTCCTCTCCCCCACCCCATGTATTCCAGTCTCAATGTCATCTACAGGAAGGCTGCCCTGAGATCCCATGCCTGATTAGGGTGTTTCTATTAAAAATAAACAGACATCAGGGCGGCGCCTGTGGCTCAGTGAGTAGGGCACCAACCCCATATACCGAGGGTGGTGAGTTCAAACCCAGCCCCAGCCAAACTGCAACAAAAAATAGCCAGGTGTTGTGGCGGGTGCCTGTGATCCAAGCTACTCAGGAAGCTGAGGCAAGAGAATCACCTAAGCCTGAGAGCTGGAGGTTGCTGTGAGCTGTGATGCCACAGCACCCTACCAAGGGTGACAAAGTGAAACTCTGTCTCTAAAAAATAAATAAAATAAACAGGCATCACACTGTTATTATTTATTATCATTTCTTGGTGAACTGGTATCATTGTTTGTTCATAGGTTCAGTGGATGGGTGGATGTTTAGAGGGATGGAATGATAGAGGGATAGAAGGATAGAGAGATTGAGGCAAGGAGGGATAGAAAGACAGGGATGATGGAAGGAATCACGTGGGGACACTTTAAACCAGCTACACCAAAGTTCTGCAGGCTCACAGGCCCCCAGAGGCTAGCCTCAGCTGGCCCTCCACTCCCTAGAGGCCCTGCCGTGTAGCTCCCTCAGCACTGAGTTGGCCTCCATTAGCTCCTCGTCCTCCAGCATTCTCAGCTCGTGGGCCCCGACCATTGGCTGTGGGCCTCATTACTTTCCCCAAACCCCCAGGCCGCGAATGGGAGGCAGCCAGTTGCAGGGTGCAGGTGATCTCCCGCCCCAGGGTCAGGGTAGAGGCCGCAGCGACTGATGCAAGGCATCTAGCCAAGGTAGCAGCGTTCTGAGGCTGGGCGCTGGGAACCGAGGCTCTGCAGGATGAGGGGACTGTGGTTGCTGCTGCTGCTGGTGGTGACCTGCACACTCGGGGAGCGGACACAGCGCAGGGTCTACTTACGGGAGGAGTTTGAAGACGGGGGTGAGTGGTCAGGGGCAGGGGTAGAGGGTGGGGATGGGAGTGCAATGGGTCAGACTCTACCTGCTCCTTTTCAGTTACCTGCCCCAGCTGTTAGGTTTACTTTCCCAGTCTGGAGCATGGTTAGAGCTAGAAGAAGGACCACAGGTTGAATCCCTTCTCTCTCACTACTTCCTAGCCGCGTGACAGCAGGCCAGTAGCTTACCAGGGTTGCGTTTCAATTTCCTTTTCTATTAAATGAGGACAGTGAGGATCTTGCAAACTGTCTGGAGAGTTAAATGAACTACGGTGTGTAAAGCATTGCCCCTAGTATACAGTAGGCATGCCCTGAATGTTTATTCCTTTCCTTTCATCCTGCAAATACAAACAAGGGATCCTTAGAGGGAAAATGGGAGCATTGATGGTGATACTGACATTTTCTGTGTTTCATATCACAGCTCTGGCTGGTCTTTCACAGCTATAATCCTAGCACTCTGGGAGGCCCAGGCAGTTGGATTATTTGAGCTCAAGAGTTGGAGATCAGTCTGAGCAGGAGTGAGACCACATCTTTACTAAAAACAGAAAAAAATTAGCCAGGCATGCGAGCACATGCCTGTGGTCCCAGCTGCTCGGGAGGGTGAAGCAGAAGGGCCACTTGATCTCAGGGGGTTGAGGCTGCTGTGAGCTATGATGATGCCTCCATCCAGGAGACAGAGTCAGACTCTGTCTCAAAAAATAAAAAATAGGGCAGTGCCTGTGGCTCGAAGGAGTAGGGCGTGGACCCCATATGCCAGGGGTGGTGGGTTTGAACACAGCCCCGGCCAAAAACTGCAAAAAAAAAAAAAAAAATCACAGCTCAGAGGAACTTCGAGTTCACCTTATCCAACCTCCTCCCTGAATGCCTCAGGAACATCAGGGAATTTGAGCTTTCTTATCTAAGGACAGATGTTCAGTGGTACCATTTCAACCCACACAAAATACTCTTTTTTGTTGTGTGTGTGCATCTGACTAATTTTTTTTTTTTTTTAGCGACAGAATCTCACTTTATTGCCTTCCGTAGAGTGCTATGGCATCACAGCTCACAGCAACCTCCAGCTCTTGGGCTTAGGTGATTCTCTTGCCTCAACCTCCCGACTAGCTGGGACTACAGGCACCTTCCACAACACCCGGCTATTTTTTGTTGCAATTTGGCCAGGGCTGGGTTTGAACCTGCCACCCTCAGTACGTGGGGCCAGCGCCCTACTCACTGAGCCACAGGCACTGCCCACATCTGACTAATTTTTGGAGGGTACAGTGGATACAGCGGATAGGGCATTAGCCTAGGAATCAGGATTTTTTAGATTTGCATCCACATTCCATCTTGACATCCTAGATATACCTTTTCACCTGAGACTCAGTTTCCCAATCTGTGATATAAGTAACACTGTGTTGAGGGGAGCAAGAGGTAGAGGTGATATAAATAACACTGTGTTACTTATAACACCCCACACTGTGTTGAGGGGAGCAAGAGGTGGGGGGGGTGAACAAGCTTGGGCAAAGGGCCTGGAAAGAAAGGCAGTCAGGGGGAAGGTAAAACCTAAGCAGACTTTTGAAGATGACTAAAAGTTTATCAGATGGACAGCGCTGGGGAGAAGCATCTTTTCTTGCTTGCTCATTACGTTCCAGCCACGTTGGCTTTCTTGCTGTTTCTCACTCAGAGTTCAATCCCGTTGTAGTGCCTTTGTACTTGCTGTGACTTACATCTGAAATATTCTTCTCCATAGAGCTTCATGTGTCTTGCTCCTTCTCATCATTCACGTTTCTGCTTAAACGTCTCTTTCCTAGAGGGGATTGTCTTGTTCACCCTATCAAAAAGTATTCCCCCATATACAGTTACTCCCTGTCTCTTTATGTGGCTTAATTATTTATTTTTTTATTATTATTTCAGGTTAATTTGAGGGTACAAAGAGTTAGGTTACAATGTTTGCACTTGTTAGGTAGAGTCCCTCTTATAATTGCGTCCCACCCACAAGAGGTGTGCCATACACCCTAACATTGTGCCCATTAAGTGGGAACACATCCATTCCCCACCCTCCTCCCCTTCCATGTTCCTTTATTCCCTGACCCCAACCTTGAATTGATTTGAGTTTTTCGCTTATGTGGGCATGTATTAGATCATCTACTGGCTTCATATTAGAATTAACTACATTGGATCCTTGTTCCTCCTTTTTTTTTTTTTTTGCGACAGAGTCTCACTATGTCACCCTTGGTAGAGTGCCATGGCATCATAGCTCACAGCAACCCCAAACTCTTGAGCTCAAGCAATTCTATTGCCATAGCCTCCCCCAACAATGCCTGGCCATTTTTCTGTTGCTGTTGTCACCATTGCTTAGCTGGCCTGGGCTGGGTTCAAATTCACCAGCCTCGTTGTATGTGGCTAGCGCTGTAATCACTATGCCATAGGCGCCAAGCCATTTCTCCTCCATTCTTTATTTTTATTTTTTTAACTTTTTAAAATTTTTTATTTTATTTTATTTTTTTGAGACAGAGCCTTACGCTGTCCCCCTGGGTAGAGTGCTGTGGCATCACGGCTCACAGCAACCTCCAACTCCTGGGCTCAAGCAAGTCTCCTGCCTCAGCCTCTCATGTAGCTGGGACCACAGGTGCCCACCACAACACCCGGCTATTTTTTGGTTGCAGCTGTCGTTGTTGTTTGGAGGGCCCGGCTGGATTCAAACCCGTCACCTTAGGTGTATGTGGCTGGCACCTTAGCCACTTGAGCCACAGGCACCGAGCCTTCGCCTCCATTCTTGTAATACTTTACTAAGAAAAATGTGTTTCAACTTCATCCAGTTCAATACAAAAGATATAAAGTCTTCATCTTTTTTAATGGCTTGAATGGTATTCCACGTTCTACCACAGCTTATTAATCCATTCCTGGGTTGGTGGGCATTTGGGTTGTTTCCACATTTTGGTGATTGTAAATTGAGCTGCAATAAATAATCTAGTGCAAATGTCCTCGTGATAGAATGATTTTTTTTCTTCTGGGTAGATGTATGTGGCTTAATTTTAAAATCAATTTTTCAAATATTTACTACATATATAATATATATTTATATATATATTATATATATATTAAAATGTACCCATTCAATGTTTATTATTCACTGAAGTTTGAAAAATGTATATACTGGGCAGTGCCTGTGGCTCAGTGGGTAGGGTGCCAACCCCATATACCAAGGGTGGTAGGTTCCAATCCAGCCCCAGCCAAACTGCAACAAAAAAATATCTGGGCATTGTGACAGGTGCCTGTAGTCCCAGCTATTTGGGAGGCTGAGGCAAGATAATCACCTAAGCCCAGGAGGTGGACGTTGCTGTGATGCCACGGGCACTCTGTCTCTAAAAAAAAAAAAATTGTATACACTCATGGCTTGATGCCTGCCACATACACCAGAGCTGGCAGGTTCAAACCCAGCCTGAGCCTGCTAACCAACAATGACAACTACAACAATAACAACAAAAAAAATAGCTGGGCATTGTGACAAGCATCTGTTATCCCAGCTACTTGGGAAGCTGAGGCAAAAGAATAGCTTAAGCCCAAGAGTTTGAGGTTGCTGTGAGCTGTGACACTACATCACTCTACTGAGGGTGACATAATGAGACTGTCTCAAAAAAAAAAATGTATGCACTTACGTGACCACCATCACAACTAATATGTAGAACATTTCCATCACCCCAAAAAGTCCCTCTGTGAGCCTTTGCATGCTGAATCTTTTTGAATCCTTTTCACTACATAAGGTTCTTGTTTATTTGTTCTTTCCTCCACCCTCACCCGTTAGATCAGCTTCCTGAGAACATAGTACTTCTCTGTTGTGTTCATCACTGTACCTGCAGCACCTATGTGCTTATATCAGACACATACTAAGGACTCAATAATTTTTGGTTGATTTAGATTAGTCAAGGCAAACCCTTCCTGGTTGTCAGAGACCCAGGAAACCAAACTTGATGAGTTGGAACTTAATGCCTATAGTGTACCAGTGAGTTTTTTTCTTACATATCATTCTACTGAATCTCTCAATAGTTCTATAAGGAAGATGCCATTACCTCTCTTTCAGTGAGGAAGAAACAGGTTTAAAGAACACGAGTGGGCTCGGCGCCTGTGGCTCAGTCGGCTAAGGCGCCAGCCACGTACACCTAAGGTGGCGGGTTCGAATCCCCAGCCCGGACCCACCAAAACAACAATGATGGCTGCAACCAAAAAATGGGCGGACGTTGTGGTGGGCGCCTGTGGTCCCAGCTACTTGGGAGGCGGAGGCAGGAGACTCGCTTGAGCCCAGGAGTTGGAGGTTGCTATGAGCTGATGCCATGGCACTCTACCCAGGGGGGATAGCTTGAGGCTCCGTCTCAAAAAAAAAAACAAATAGATACAATTATTTTTATAATTGGCAGCTATTAAATGTACTATGTTGTTTTAATTAATGCAAAACCTGAACATGCACATTCTCTTGAGCCAGGTTTTTTTTTTTCAAAGACAATGCAATGAGTTACAGGCCTTTTCAGGATGAATAATTACACTTTAGGTTTTACAGTACTCAAATGAATGTGCTTTTGCCTTAGTGATATTTGAGTTCACTGTCATTGACTTTTTATTGGCAGATACCCATCCCTGCTTGAGAGCTTAAGCATACAGTCCTCATGCTAAATAAGACAAAACAAAAGCAAATAAATTGCTCAAACAAACTTTTTCCTCAAAATGTAAACAGAAGTGTTGAAAATGTGTTTGAAGAGAGATTACAGCATGACTTTTTTAGGCATTTAAAGGGAATATATAATAATATCTACATGTTCAGTTTATCCTGCTGTTTAATAAACCACTGCCAAACTTAAATCAGCAATCATTTATTTGCTCAGGAGTCTGGTCAGATCCTAATGAGGACAGTTTGATTATGCTTTGTGCGTGCGGCATCAGTTAGAGAAGACAGACTCTGGGCCTGGAGGATTCACTTCCAACATAGCTCATTCACTCAGTGAATGTAAGTTGGTGTTGCATTTCAGCTATGAACAGAGCCAGGGTGTTTATTTTCTCTTCACTTGGGCTTCTCCTTGGGTGGCTTGGGCTTCCTTTAAGCATGGAAGCTGGTAGCTGGATTCCAAAAATAGGTGCTCTGGAAGGACTGGGTTCCAGACACAAGGCTTCTTGTAACTGTCTCAGAAGTTCCAGATTATTCTTTTTATCACATTATTGATAAGGTGATCAGATTTTAACATTGGTAAAGCGGGACACCACTGATGATGGTGGGGTGGGGGGAGGTTTTTAATTAAAAATTTGGTCTATATGGAGCAACAAACATTTTCATAGAACGTAAAAATAGTATTGTAATTTTTTTTTAATTCTAACCATTTGTTCTCTATTGTGATTTTTGCTGATATCCAAGATTTAACCTTTTCCTTATCAATATATTTTTTAAATAATGATACCTCATAAGTCACAAATGTCACTTTCAAGGCCAGCGCTAGACTTTTTGCCACCACCATAAAATATAAATAATACAAGTACTGTCTGCTAAATTCATGAAATAAATAAATCACTTACCTAAATTATCTGAATAGCTGATTTGTTGACATCACTTGTATAACTAACACTAGCACGCAGTACAATGTGTATTGTCTGAGAGACAGTTACAAAATGTTTTTGTCATTGCCAATGCCAAAAAAATGCCATTCTTCATTAAGTCCAAATAATGGTGGTCGAATTCTAACAACTGATCTACAATGTGTACTTTGATAAGCAGTTCTCGATATCAGTTCTCAACAGTTATTTGTTATTATTAAAGATTAACATTATAAAATTAACAAAAATAATCTGGTGAAATAGCCACATGGCAGCCGAAAACCATCTATTCCCTTCCCATTCTCCTGCCGTTTCCTAACTTGTCATGCATTCTTTCCAAAAATCGGGACTTTTTTAAAACGCCACAGGACACGGGACAAATTGTTAAAAATTGGGACTGTCCCGCCAAAAGGGGGACGTCTGGTCAGCTTAATATTGACCAGGTAAGTCATTAGGTCTGGCCCAGATTCAAAGAGATTAGAATTAGATTCTACCTTTTAGTGGAAAATGTCCCAAAGGATTTAGAAATACCTTTGTGTGTCACATCCTGTATCTAAGATATCAGTACTATCAGATAAAATTATACTATGTGAACTTTCTATCTGGGAGGCTATGTACCCTTGAAGAAAGCCTCTGAAAGCCTAATTATTCTTAGAGCTCCAACTGGGGCTAAGGTTGAGTCCACATGACTCAGAGTCACACAAGGTTGATTTTCTTTAACTCAGAGTTGTTTAAAGTGAAGCATGGGGTGGCCATTTCACTGATACAGTGTGTCTGTTGATAATTTTGCATATTGAAAGCTCTGATATGTGATAGTTAGGTGTCCTTTGTGAATACAAACTCAAATTTTCATTAAAACAAAAAAGTGGCTCGGCGCCTGTGGCTCAATCAGCTAAGGCGCCAGCCACTACACCTAAGGTGGCGGGTTCGAATCCCCAGCCCGGGCCCACCAAACAACAATGATGGCTGCAACCAAAAAATGGCTGGGCGTTGTGGTGGGCACTTGTGGTCCCAGCTACTTGGGAGGTGGAGGCAGGAGACCCACTTGAGCCCAGGAGTTGGAGGTTGCTATGAGCTGTGATGCCATGGCACTCTACCCAGGGGGATAGCTTGAGGCTCTGTCTCAAAAAAAAAAAAAAGCAATCAAGCAAACAATTCCAAAATGCTTTTTAACTCACATTAATTCTGCCCTTTAAGGCTGAATTCAGTTGGCTCCTTCTCTGCGGAAGTACCATAGGTATAAATCTAACTCTTAAAATAGCTTATGTTGGCTTGGTGCCCATAGCATAATGGTTACAATGCCAGCCACATACACCAAGGGTGGTGGGTTCCAACATGGCCGGAGCCAGCTAACACCATGGCACTCAAGGGCAACATAGTGAGACTCTGTCTCAAAAATCAAACAAACAGAGATCATCACAAGAATGGAGGAAAAAGTATCCAATGTACACACCCCTATTATGAAAATAATTTATACCTTTTATATGAAAGCTATAACCAAATAGCCTAAGAATGTGGGGAGGGGGGAGGGAGAAGGCAGAGGGGAAT
>CAUYQV010017734.1:0-11351 GCA_963574575.1 Galagoides demidoff
TTGCTTCTTGGGTTGTTGTGCTACTTTCCCCTTACTTTGCTACATTTTTATAGTTAAGTTGGTTTTGCTTGAATGAGTCATGTTTAGGGGAAAAAAATGAAAATCTCCCTTAAAATTTGTTTCAACTCCTCCTGCAAATAATAAATAAATGAAGTAGCAGATGTAAAAAAACAAACAAACAAAAACAATAAAAACTTGATTGGTGCAGTTTTTTTTTATTTTATTTTATTGTTAGGGATTCATCAAGGGTACAAAGAACCAAGTTACATTGATTCCATTTGTTAGGTAAAGTCCCACTTATAAATTGTGTCCCACCCCCAAAAGGTGTTTCACACACTGTGACCTCTGTCCTTCCCGCTCTCTGCTCTCTCCTTCCCTTGCCCCTCACCGTATACTAGATCCTTAATTAAGGTGACCAGATTTAAACATTGGTAAAGCAGAACACAATTGACCGGGGCGGGGGGGGGGGGGGACTGACAACAATGCAAACTTTGATAAGCAGTTCTCAATAATCAGTTCTCAACAATTATTTGTTATTATTAAAGTTTAACATTATAAAATTAACAAAAATAATATAAAACTCTTATCCTGGTAAAATAGCCACATGGCAGCTAAAAACCATATATTCCCTTCCTGTTCTCCCACATTCCCTAATTTGTCATGCATTCTTTCCAAAAATTGGGACTTTTTAAAAACACCACAGGACACAGGACAAATTGTTAAAAATTGGGACTGTCCCGCCAAAAGCAGGACATCTGGTCACCTTATCCTTAATTGTCCTCATATCAGAAGTGTGTACATTGGGTTCTTGCTTCTCCATTCTTGTGATGTTTTACTAAGAATAGTAAATCCAGGTTAAGATGTACAATACAAAAGATGTAAAGTCTCCATCTTTTTTAATAGCCGAATAGTATTCCATGGTGCACATATACCACAGCTTGCCAATCCATTCCTGGGTTGGTGGGCACTTAGGCTATTTCCACATTTTAGCGATGATAAACTGAACTCTGATAAACAGTCTAGTGCAAGTGCCCTTATGGTAAAAGGATTTTTTTTCTTCTGAGTAGATGCCCAGTAATGGGATTGTAAGATCAAATGGGAGGTCTAGTTTGAGTTCTTTGAGGGTTCTCCATACTTCTTACCAAAAACGTATTAGTTTGCAATCCCACTAGCAGTGAAAAAGTGTTCCCTTCTCTCCACATCCACAGCAGCATCTGCAGTTTTGAGATTTTGTGATGTGGGCCATTCTTGCTGGTGTTAGATGGTATCTCAGGGAGGTTTTGGTTTGCATTTCTCTAATAACTAGAGACAACGAGAATTTTTTTCATATGTTTGTTAGCCATTCTTCTTTCTTCAAGAGAAGGTTCTAGTCATCTCTCTTGCTCAGTAATATACGGGATTGTTGGCTCTTTTTATGTTGATTAATTTGAGTTCTCTGTAGATCCTAGTTATCAAGCTTTTGTCTGATTTAAAATATGCAAATATCCTTTCCCATTGTGTAGGTTGTCTATTTGCTTTGGTTGTTGTCTCCTTAGCTGTACAGAAGCTTGTCAGTTTAATTAAGTCCCATTTGTTTATTTTTGTTGTCGCAATTGCCACGGAAGTCTTCTTCATAAAGTCTTTCCCCAGGCCAATATCTTTGAGTGTTTTTCTAATGCTTTCTTTAAGGATTCTTATCATTTTGTGCCTTAATTTAGGTCTTTTATCCATCTTGAATCAATTTTTAAGTGAGTGGAGGAAGGTACGGGTCCAGTTTCAGTCTTTTACATGTGGATATCCAGTTCTCCCAGCACCATTTATTGAATAGGGATTCTTTCCCCCAGTGTATGTTCTTGTTTGGTTTATCAAAGATTAGGTGGCTATAAGATGTTAGTTTCATTTCCTGGTTTTCTATTTGGTTCCAGATGTCTGTATCTCTATTTTTGTGCCAATACCATGCTGTTTTGATCACTACAGGCTTGTAGTATAGCCTAAAGTCTGGTAGGCTGATGTCCCCAGCTTTGTTTTTATTATGAAAAATGGCCCTTGAGATTTTTTTTTTCTGGTTCCATACAAAATGAAGAATTATTTTTTCTAAGCCTTGAAAGTATGATGTTCGTATTTTAATTGGGATGGCATTGAATCTGTAAATTGCTTTAGGAAGTATAGACATTTTAATAATGTTGATTCTTCCCAGTCATGAGCATGGTATGTTCTTCCATTTGTTAATGTCCTCTGCTATTTCTTTTCTTAGGGTTTCTTAGTTTTCTTTATAGAGGTCCTTCACTTCTTTTGTTATGTATATTCCTAGATATTTCATTTTCTTTTTTGAAGCTACTGGGAAACAAAGTGTGTCCTTAATCTTGGCTGTTATTGGCCTATATGTAGGCTACTGACTTATGGACGTTGATTTTATATCCTGAGACATTATTGTACTTTTGATCACTTCCAGGAGTCTTGGGGTTGAGTCTTTGGGGTTCTCTAAGAATAAGATCATATCATCAGCAAAGAGGGAGATTTTTGTCTCCTCTGATCCATTTGGATACCCTTTATTTTCTTCTCTTACCTGATTGCATTGGCTAGAACTTCCAGCACTATGTTAAATAGTAGGGGTGATAGAGGACAGACTTGTCTATTCCAGTTCTAAGTGGAAAAGCCTTCAATTTTACTCCATTCAGTAAAATATTAGCTGTGGGTTTGTCATAGATAGCTTCAATCAGTCTAAGAAATGTGCCACCTATACCTAAACTCTTCAGCGTTCTAATTAGAAAAGGATGCTGGATTTTATTGAATGCTTTCTTTGATCTATTGAGAGGATCATATGGTCTTTGTTTTTGCTTTGGTTGATATGGTGAATTACATTTATGGATTTGCGTATGTGAAACCAGCCTTGCATCCCTGGGATGAAAACTACTTGATCATGATGTATCCTACACTGTAGAAAATATTCCAAAAAATTGAGGAGGAAGGAATCTTCCCCAATGCATTCTATGAAGCAAACATTACCCTAATACCAAAAGCCAGTAAAAGACCCAACTAAAAAGGAGAACTTCAGACCAATTTCACTGATGAATATAGATGCAAAAATTCTCAACAAAATCCTAGCCAAAAGACTACAGCTTCTCATCAAAAAAGTCATACATCGTGATTGGTACAGTTTCTAATGCCATCTAGTGGTAATGACATACAATCTCTGACCCCAGCTTCCAGGACTTGGCCTTGAAAAGCCTCTGGAGCTTTGGAGGGCAGATGCCTGGGCCCCTCACCCACAGATTCTGACTTATTTGGTCTTTAGGCACCTTGACTTTTTAAAAAGCTCCTCAGGTGATTCTAATGCAAGCTAGGACTGAGAATCCTCAGCTATGGTAGCTCTTACCTGTAGTCCCAGCTACTGGGAAGGCTGAGGCAGGAAGACAGTGTGAGCCCAGGAGTTTGAGGTTGCTGTCAACTGTGACTCCATGGCACTTAGCCTGGACAACAGAGTGAGACTTTGTCTCAAAAAAATAAAATAAAATAAAAAGGCTGGCGGTTTCAAATCCGGCCCAGAACAGCTAAACAACAATGACACCGGCAACGAAAAAATAGCCAGGCACTGTTGTGGGTGCCTACAGTCCCAGCTACTTGGGAAGCTGAGGCAAGAGAATCGCTTGAGCCCAAGAGTTTGAGGTTGCTGTGAGCTGTGATGCGACCACACTCTACTAAGGGTGACATATTGAGACTCTTGTATAAAAAAAAAAAATGCAGCCACACCTCTTAATTTACATATTATCTGGGGCTGCCTTTTCACTACAGCACAGCTCAGTAGTCCTGACAGATTGTTTGGCTTCCGAAGCCTGAAATATTTACTGTCTGGAAAAGGTGCTGGTCCCTGGTCTAAGGCAGCAGTGCTCAAAGTGTGGTCTATGGGACCTTGAGGGGGTACCAAAGACCCTGTCAGAGGTCTGGGAGGTCAAAATTATTTTCACAATAAAAGAGACATTATTTGCTTCTTTTTTTTTTTTTTTTACTGTGTGCCATTTGCACTGATGGTGCAATTGCTATGATTGGTAAAATTGCTGGTACTTCAGCATGAATCAAGGCAGTATTATTAAGTGGTTCTAGAAATCATATTCTTAACCCCCAAGCACTCTCAGTAACAAAAAAGGAAGCCAATTGTACTGAAGAACATCCTTGTTGAAGGAGTAAAAAATATTAATGATATTAAATTTCCTCCTTAGAACATTGTGCCTGCTCCATATTCTGTGTGATGACAGGGGCAGATGTGTAAAGCACTCCTTCTGCATCACAGTTGTTTCAAAAAAAAGCACTTTGGTGAATGAATTATTAGCTGAATTAGTCATTTTTCTCATGGAGCATCATTTTTACTTGCAAGAATGATTAACAGATAAACTATGTCTATTTAGATTGGGGTACTTGACAAAAACGTTCTTAATGAAGTGAGCCTGTCACTTCAAGGAAAACTGTTGACAGTTATCTGTTGGCAATCATACAATTTGAGCATTTGTGTGAAAATTAGAATTTTAGAAAACTTGTATCTGCCACTGTAAGCTTGACAACTTCTCGATACTTAAAATACTTTTCTAGTGATATCTGTGATGATATTTGTAAATGGAATTTTTTTTTTTTGAGACAGAGTCTCACTCTACTACCCAGGCTAGAGTGCTATGGAGTCACAGTTCACAGCAACCTCAAACTCCTGAGCTCAAACTATCCTCTTGCCTCAGCCTCCAGAACAGCTGTGTCTACAGGTACCCACCATAATGCTCAGCTCATTTTTTTCTATTTTTAGTAGAGATGAGGTCTCCTTCTTGCTCAGGCTGGTCTCAACTTCTTTTTTTTTTGAGGCAGAGCCTCAAGCTGTCCCCCGGGTAGAGTGCTGTGGCATCACAGCTCACAGCAACCTCCAACTCCTGGGCTTAAGCGAGTCTCCTGCCTCTGCCTCTCAAGTAGCTGGGACCACAGGTACCCACCACATCGCCTGGCTATTTTTTTTTTTTTTGGTTGCAGCCATCATTGTTGTTTGGTGGGCCCAGGCTGGATTCGAACCTGCCACCTGAGGTGTATGTGGCTGGCGCCTTAGCCATTTGAGCCACAGGCACCGAGCCCTGGTCTCAGCTTCTAAGCTTAAATGACCCTCCCTTCTCAGACTCCCAGAGTGCAGGGACCACAGGCATGAGCCACTGTGCCTGATCAATAAATGGAATTTTGAATACTGTATAATGACACATGTCAACATTTGGTAGATCTACATGTCACAGTCAAGAATATTTTCCAAATAACTAATGTATGACAACCCCCAAATCATGCATGGTAAAGATGTACAAAGTGGGTAAGATAGAACAATGGATTTTAATGTAACAGACTATGAAAACTCACTAATGTGGTTTCAGATTCTGCATTATAAAGAACCATTAAGAAGGCTTGGCATCTGTAGCTCAAGCGTCTAAGGCACCAGCCACATATACCAGAGCTGGCAGGTTCAAATCCAACCTGGCCCTGCCAAACAACAATGACAACTACAACGAAAAAATAGCCAGGCATTGTGGCAGGCACCTGTAGTCCCAGCTACTTGGGAGGCTGGAGGCAAGAGAATTGCTTAAGCCCAGGAGTTGGAGGTTGCTGTGAGCTGTGATGCCAGGGCACTCTATCCAGGGTAACAGTTTGAGGCTCTGTCTCAAAAAAAAAAAAAAAAAAAGCAACCTTTAAGACACTACTACTTGTGGGCTTGGTGCCCGTAGCTCAGGGAGTAGGGTGTCAGCCACATACACCAAGGCTGGTGGGTTCGAGCCCAGCCTGGGCCTACTAAACAACAATGACAACTACAACCAAAAAACAGCTGGGCGTTGTGGCAGGTGCCTGTAGTCCCAGTTACTTGGGAGGCTGAGGCAAGAGAATTGTTTAAGCCCAAGAGTTTGAAGTTGCTGTGAGCTATGACACTGTACTGAAGGCAACATAGTAAAACTTTGTCTCAAAAAAAAGAAAGAAAGAAAGAAACTAAATACTTGTTGAGTTTTAGTGTTGTATCAAAGAAAAGCAGCCACAATATAAAATGTCTATGAAAATGCTTCTCCCTTTTCAACTTCATATTTAATTAAGGCTGGATTTTTTTTTCTTTTCTTTTCTTTTTGTAGAGACAGAGTGTCACTTTATCGCTATAGTGTCACACAGTTCACAGAACCTCCAGCTCTTGGGCTTAGGCAATTCTTTTGCCTCAGCCTCCTAAGTAGCTAAGATGACAGGTGCCTGCCACAAGGCCTGGCTATTTTTTATGTTGCAATTTGGCCAGGGCCAGGTCTGAACCTGCCACCCTCTGCATATGGGGCTGCTGCCCTACTCACTGAGCCACAGGTACCGCCCTAGACTGGATTTTTTTTCATATACATCAACCAAGACAACATTTTCCAATAGATTAAATACACAAGCAGATATGATTTCAACATTAAAGACATTTACAGAATCCTAAAGCAATGCTACTACTCTTTTTTTTTTTTTGAGACAGAGCCTTAGGATGTCTCCCTTAGTAGAGTGCTTTGGCATCACAGCTCACAGCAACCTCCAATTTCTGGGCTCAAGCGAGTCTCCTGCCTCTGCCTCCCAAGTAGCTAGGACCACAGGTGCCCGCCACAATGCCCGGCTATTTTTTTTTGGTTGCAGCCATCATTGTTGTTTGGCGGACTCGGGCTGGATTTGAACCCGCCACCTTAGGTGTATGTGGCTGGCATCTTAGCCACTTGAGCCACAGGCACTGAGCCCAATGCTACTACTCTTACAAAACATGTTTTGGTTGGTGATGGCCTGTAATTCTAGTACCCTGGAGGTTGAGGTGGGTAGATTGCTTAAGCTCAGAAGTTGAGACTAGCCTAAGCAAGAGTGATACCCCATCTCTAAAAAAAAGTTGGGTGTTATGACAGGTGCCCATAGACCTAGTTACTTGGGAGGCTTGAGGCAGGAGGATAGTTTGAGCCCAGGAGTTTGACGTTGCTGTGAGCTATGAGGCCATAGCTCTCTTATCAGGGGCAAAAAGGTGATAGTGAGACTCTCTCTCAAACAACAACAAAAATATAGAGCCAGGATGGTGGCTCATACCTATAATCCCAGTATGCTGGGAGGTCAAGCTGGGTAGATCGCTTGCTCATGAGTTTGAGACCAGGCTGAGCAAGAATGAGGCCCTGTCTGTACTAAAAATAGAGAAACTAGCCAGGCATGGTAGGTGCCTGTAGTCTCAGCTACTGGGGAGGCTGAGGCAAGACGACTGCTTGAACCCAGGAGTTGGAGGTTGCTGTGAGCTATGAGGCCATGGCACTCTACCCAGGGTGACAAAATGAGACTCTGTCTCAAAAAAAAAACACAAAACACATACACACACACATACATATATGTTTTGGTTGGGAAAATAAAGTTATTTTCATTGGTTTGTTGTTTTTTTTTAGTGAATAAACACTTTATCAGATTTAATTTTAATATAGCAAATCTCCATAGATATAAAATAAATTCTCTTTGGGGTCCTCAATAATTTTTAAGAGAATGTACATTTCCTGAGACCAATTAATTTGAAAACTTCTGGTCTAACAAATAGGATTTGGAAGGCTTTGGACATTTGGAAGGTACTTGGGAGATGGAGACCCTGGATTGTGCACAAGTGATCCTCCTGCCTCAGCCTCCCAACTAGCTGGGACTAGAGGTACCTGCTACAATGTCTGGCTAGTTTTTCTATTTTTAGTAGAGATAGGGTCTCTTACTCAGGCTGTTCTCCAACTCCTAAGCTCAAACGATCTACCCACTTTGCCCTCCCAGAGTGCTAGGGTTAAAGGTGTGAGCTACCATGCCCAGCTAACTTTTCTATTCTTTTATGAGACAGAGTCTCACTCAGTTGCCCTGGGGTTGAATGCCGTGGTGTTATTGCTCATAGCAACCTCAAACTCTTGCTTGGGCTTAAGTGATTCTCTTGCCCCAGCCTCCCAAGTAGCTGGGACTACAGGTGCCTACCACAACACCTGGCTATTTTTAGAGATAAGGGTCTCAATCTTGCTCAGAGCTGATCTCAAACTCAGCCTCCCAGAGTGCTAGGATTACAGGCATAAGCCACCAAGCCTGGCTTTTCCATTTTTTAATTAGAGATGACTCTCATTCTTGCTCAGGCTGGTCTCAGAATCCTGAGTTTAAGTGATCCTCCTGCCTCAGCCTCCCAGAGTGTTAGGATTACAGGTGTGAGCCACTGAGCCCCACCTTCTCCTTTCTCTCAGTGGTATCTCTTCATGCAGAGATGCTCCTTGTATCTCTCTGTGTGCCATATCTCCTCTTCTTATAATATTCAGATTGGATTAGGTCTCATTTTATCTTAATCACCTCTAGGTCTCATTTTATCTTAATCACCTCTTTAAAGATCCTATCTCCAAATACAGTCACATTCTAGAGTACTGGGTGTTAGGACTTCAACATATGAACTTTGGGTGGACCACCATTCAGCCCCTAACAGAAGCCAATTACTGCTAGAAAGGAAGGAAAAGTGAGAGAATCAACAAAGCTCAGACCGGGGCAATTGGGGGCTGACCTGAATGTCTGATGCATGCCTGTGACTTGCTCAGCCCACCCTGGCAACCCCCACCAAGGACCCCCACCTCCAGCAGTTTAAGTACTTGATCAACTGATTAGGAACTTTCACCATATTGTTAATGATATTAATCAGTTGACCTCATGAGTAAAAATGAATTGAATCCTGAAGTTACCTTATCCACACAGTGCAAAGATCTTCGAATATGAGCACAGACATTCCTTCCAGCATCAGCTGTTGAAAACTTCTGCCCCAAATGCGACTGTTTTATCTGCATGCGACCAGTGTCATATGCACTCCCACTCTCGTTACGGGATGTATTGGTAATTCCAACCTGCCAGCATCGGGAGCCAGGGGGGGAAACAGCCAACTTATAACCCAGAGCCAAACTAGAAAGAGCCTGGAAAACTCAGGTCAGAGTTCTTTTTTTTTGAGACAAACTTACTATGTTGCCCTCGGTAGAGTACCATGGTGGTCACAGCTCACAGCAACCTCAAACTCTTAGGCTTAAGTGATTCTCTTGCCTCAGCCTCCCACGTATCTGGGACTACAGGCACCTACCACAATGCCTGGCTATTTCTTTTGTTGTTGCAGTTGTCATGGTTGTTTTAGGTGGCCCAGGCTGGGTTTGAACCTGCCAACCTCGGTATACGTGGCCAGCACCCTACCCACTGAGCTATGGGCACCACCTCAAGTCAGAGTTCTTGATCAAGATAGTAGACAGGACCCAGCATACCATCTTTGCTTGAAGAAGGCAGTGGTTTTCAACAGAGTTGGATGTCTTCTTTGTTAGTTCACAAGATCCACTGGGTCCTAAGAAAAGGGGAGAGGGATTGAAAATAAGGAACTATATATAGGAGCCACTGCCATCTGTTTCACTGAATGTCATGTATCTTGGTGGACTGCAGTTAGCAAAGGTTACAAGTCTTAAGCCACTTGAGCCACAGGCACTGAGCCAAACCTTTTCTCTCTATTTTATGTCTTTATTTTTCCTATTCGGTGGGTTCCACTTTAGCAGGTACCCCACGATCCTGGTGAGGGCCCTGGTCCCCCATATCTGGTGCTCAATGAGCAATCTGCTACGGTAAGAGGAACAAGCATCCATCGACTCCCAAAAACGGCTTTTTCAGCTCTTCTCTGCAGGTGCATCCAAGGACTCCAAAGAAATTCCCAGGGGCGCTGAAAAGCTATGACGACTATGGCTGTCCTCAGCAAGAAAAATTAATAAGACACAATGATAACAACCACAATCCTCTGCTATTAAATAAGAATCCTCTGCAGAATCGGAGCCAAGCGATTCCTATAGTTAAAAACCTCCATTCATGAATTAAAGCTTACAAATAGGAAAGCAAGAGATAAGGAGAGAGGGCTGTGAGACGTCAAGGCCCTCACAGCCTGGGGAACATTCAAGGAAGGAGCCCCAACTGCTTCTCCATTCCCAAAATAGCCATATTCCTTTCTTCATGCCCCCTCTGCCAGAAGTCACATAGTTCTTCTTTTGTCTTAACAAAAGATGATTTCTCTTTGTTAAAATCATTTACATTTTCCTATTTTAAGACCCAAACTATGTCTTTTGTTTATGCTATTTCCCGATTCTGTGTATGCTACTTCCCCCTGGACAACTCTGTACAGATACTATAAAATAAAGCTGATTTTTGTGCTTTGAAAAAACAAATTAAAAAACTCCAAGCTAGGGTGGTGCCCGTAGCTCAGTGGTTAGGGAGCTAGCCACATACATTGAGGCTGGTGGTTCAAACCTGGCCTGGGTCACCTAAAACAACCATGACAACTGCAACAACAACAAAAAATAGCCGGGCATTGTGGTGGGCAGGCGCATGTAGTCCCAGCTACCTGGAAGGCTGAGGGAAGAGAATCGCTTAAGCCTAAGAGTTTGAGGTTGCTGTGAGCTGTGATGCCATTGCACTCTAGCAAGGGTGACATAGTGAGACTCTGTCTCAAAAAAAAAAAAAAAAGAATAAAAATTCCAAGCTGCTTTTTGCTCAGCTGCCAGCACTTTCCCCTGTGGGAGCCAAACTAATTAACTCAAGTCAAACTACCTCCTTTTGTTGTTTACTCAGAACAACAGGCCGCTGCATACCAAGGACCTTATCATACCTAGGTGTTAGGCGAGCCCCCTTGTGCACTCAGCCCACATCCTGACCCCCTCCCCTTTTTGTACTCACCACTCTACTCTGCACTTGCCCCACTTGCGACCCCCTCCCCCTTTTGCACTCGCCACTCTACTCTGCACACGCCCCACTTGTGACCTTTATCCCTTCCTTCTCATTCGCTCACCTGAGACAAAGACTTGTCTCTGAGCCAATCAACCCTGAACATGACCACCCTGTACCTGTCAATTTAGGACAGACATGGTTTACCTACCAATAAGGGGACGGGGTGGGATGGACTAATGGGAAGGAAGAGAGAGGGGTATAAAGGGACTTTCTGGATAGTCTGTAAGGGCTGTTCCTACTTTTTCTTAAAGGGCAGCCCAGGCTCTGAGCTTGAATGAATAAAATTCCTCATGCCTTTGTAGCAATGTTCAGACTCTCAGAGTGGTGCTTGAATTGAGTCTAGGGGTTAACAGCCCCATCTTCTTGCCCTGCCCTGCCATTTTCTTTCTTTCCCTCACTTCCTCTGGTCCTTCTCTTTCTCTCTCTTCTTCCCTCCCTTTCTCTTTCTTTTTTTTTTTTTTTTTTTTTTTTTTTTTTAGTAAGGAGCCAAAAGCTTTACCCCTGGGTATATTGCCAAGGCAAAACAGTTCACAACAAACACCAACACCGGGGCACAACCGCTAAAACAGCCACGGCCACCCAACTAA